>JAQJVL010006839.1:0-26910 GCA_035578905.1 Stictocephala bisonia | reverse complement strand
TCGGCCTTATCAGCCAACAGAAACAGATACTTTCGACATACTTGTATGTTCCGATGTAGAATCACTGTTCACCAATGTTCTAATACCCGAAACCATTGAGATATTTAAGGAAATTCTTAACAACGATTCAGCGGATCTAGCTGAACTATGGCTCTCATTGACTTATTTCTTCTTCGATGGGAAGTTCTAAGAACAGACTTAAGTGGCAGCTATCACCAGTTTGAGTTAAGCTCTATATGGAAATATTTGGCAAGAAGCCACTGGAAACGTAAATGTTGATACCCAAGGCATGGTATCGATAAGTACACTCTTATGCGACTAGAGGCAGGGATGACTACCTTACTGCAAGGCACAGGACGGTAGCATAGGAACGTTTGCCCTCGCAGGCAGGAGTCAACAAGCTTCCAAATGAAATCAAGTGTGCCCATACGCTCAAAGCGTTTAAAACTCGTCTGAAAACCAAGTTGATTGCAGAAGCATTCTATAGCTTAGACAAGTTCATGGCACACACCTCGGAGACCTAGAAAAATTAACCTGAGTATTCTAGCTGAGGGGGATACTTTTTCGTATGAATGTGTTAGAAAGTGTGTCTGATTTGTATGTCTGAATGGTGACAATGTTGTGTATGAGTGGAATACATTTTAGATATAGCGATGATTGCAATATATTTCATGTAATGTTTTCATGCAATAAATGGTATTTATTAAGTAGATGATGTATGGAGTGTGTGGCCTCATGGTAGAGTGAGATTGGATGATTTTTTGCACCATATTAATACTATTCACCCTTATATCAAGTTTTCAATGGAAATTAAGAATAACGGAAGTCTGCTCTCAACTGTAAGAAGAAGAGATGGACGAATTGGTCACTTGGTATACCGGAAACCTATACATACTAATAGATATTTAAATGTTGCTTCCCATCACCACCCAGCACAGAATAATGCAGTTTTAAACACTTTGGTTAGTTGAGCTATTCATATTTCATAGTCTGGAAGAAAGACCAAATAAGGAAGAAAGAAATGCAAATATTACAGTTAACATTAAAACAGAATGGGTATTCAGGAAGAGAAATCAATAATACTATTGCAAAGCAGCTAAAGAGCAAACAACAAGAAAATAGGATAGTAACAAGATAAGATAAGGATACCTCAAAAAAGGCATATCTACCTTACATAAAGGGAACAATGGAAAATATTAAATAAAGAAAATATAAAAAACCATTTAGAAGCGACAAAATAAACTGAAGAATTTTCTGAGATCAGTAAAAATCAAATTCTATTAGCTATGCCTGGAGTATATGAAATACCTTGCGAGTCAGTCTACATAGGAGAAACCAAGAGGTTAATTTCCACAAGGAATTTATTTCAATGGATCATGGAATTTTGTTTGACCAAACTAAAGTCCTTGCCAACATCTCGCATTATTACCCGATAATCGTAAGGAAAGCTATAGATATATACAAAAGAAAAAATAATTTTAATCAGGATGAAAGTATACGGCTTCCGAATACATTTTAATTAAATTAAAATAAAATGGTAGAGTCAGCCATGTTGATTTTCTTCGGCCAATGGCCGTAGGACACGTGGGTCTTACCTCAGCACCTCTCCATCGTACCTGCCAAGCCAGTCCCCACCCCACCACCTGTTATAAAAGCTGGAAGGTCATTCGCCGACTCAGTCTCAGAGATATAACTGGGAATGCCACATCACAGTATAGGTGAAACGTCTGGTTACTTAGTAAACAATGTAGATAGCACCTTGACATGGTTGTCAACGGAAAATATAGATTCTATTCGTAGTATAATATTAAATACATCAATAGAAATGTTATTCATAAAAAATAAGCATGTTTATTTATCTACAAAACATAGCTGTTTCTAATTTATTTAAATCAACCCAACGATCCTTATGAAACAATCACTTAGGGGTGGTTTACACCCGTTAAGAGTATTTTATCAAGATGAAACTACTTTATTTGTCCTATTTAAAGCTAAAGAAACAGTGTACAAAATTTCAGCTCTCTACCTACATGGGAAGTGGAGAATTAGCGATGAATGATTCAGGGCTTATTCTTTTATATATATAAATAATATAATATCATGTAACTAACTAAATAAAGTTTACATACAAAGCTAGATTTTCATATATTAAATACAACTGTATACAAAGTTTTAGTCGCATTCAATCAGTAATCACAGAGCCAGTCGGCACGTACATGTGATCCGTGCCTTGCTACACTGATACATCTGTTGGGAATACGTGAAGTGACGCAAGAGAGTGAAAGGGGCGCAATTATTAAATACATCTGTGTCTCTACATGCAGATTTAGTCACATGCTCAGTAATCACAGAGCCAGTCGGCACGTACATATGATCCGTGAATCGCTACACTGATTACATCTGTTGGGAATACGTGAAGTGACGCAAGAGAGTGAAAGGGGCGCAATTATTAAATACATCTGTGTCTCTACATGCAGATTTAGTCACATGCTCAGTAATCACAGAGCCAGTCGGCACGTACATATGATCCGTGAATCACTACTCTGATTACATCTGTTGTGAATACGTGAAGTGACGCAAGAGAGTGAAAGGGGCGCAATTATTAAATACATCTGTGTCTCTACATGCAGATTTAGTCACATGCTCAGTAATCACAGAGCCAGTCGGCACGTACATATGATCCGTGACTCACTACTCTGATTACATCTGTTGTGAATACGTGAAGTGACGCAAGAGAGTGAAAGGGGCGCAATTATTAAATACATCTGTGTCTCTACATGCAGATTTAGTCACATGCTCAGTAATCACAGAGCCAGTCGGCACGTACATATGATCCGTGCCTTGCTACACTGATTACATCTGTTGGGAATACGTGAAGTGACGCGAGGGAGTGAAAGGGGCGCAATTATTAAATACATCTGTGTCTCTACATGCAGATTTAGTCACATGCTCAGTAATCACAGAGCCAGTCGGCACGTACATATGATCCGTGCCTTGCTACACTGATTACATCTGTTGGGAATACGTGAAGTGACGCGAGGGAGTGAAAGGGGCGCAATTATTAAATACATCTGTGTCTCTACATGCAGATTTAGTCACATTCAATCAGTAATCACAGAGCCAGTCGGCACGTACATGTGATCTGTGCCTCGCTACACTGATTACATCTGTTGGGAATACGTGAAGTGACGCAAGAGAGTGAAAGGGGTGCAATTATTAAATACATCTGTGTCTCTACATGCAGGTTTAGTCACATGCAATCAGTAATCACAGAGCCAGTCGGCACGTACATATGATCCGTGCCTTGCTACACTGATTACATCTGTTGGGAATACGTGAAGTGACGCGAGGTAGTGTAAGGGGCGCAATTATTAAATACATCTGTGTCTCTACATGCAGATTTAGTCACATTCAATCAGTAATCACAGAGCCAGTCGGCACGTACATGTGATCCGTGCCTCGCTACACTGATTACATCTGTTGGGAATACGTGAAGTGACGCAAGAGAGTGAAAGGGGTGCAATTATTAAATACATCTGTGTCTCTACATGCAGATTTAGTCACATTCAATCAATAATCACAGAGCCAGTCGGCACGTACATGTGATCCGTGCCTCGCTACTCTGATTACATCTGTTGGGAATACGTGAAGTGACGCGAGGGAGTGAAAGGGGCGCAATTATTAAATACATCTGTGTCTCTACATGCAGATTTAGTCACATTCAATCAGTAATCACAGAGCCAGTCGGCACGTACATATGATCCGTGCCTCGCTACTCTGATTACATCTGTTGGGAATACGTGAAGTGACGCGAGGGAGTGAAAGGGGCGCAATTATTAAATACATCTGTGTCTCTACATGCAGATTTAGTCACATGCTCAGTAATCACAGAGCCAGTCGGCACGTACATATGATCCGTGAATCGCTACACTGATTACATCTGTTGGGAATACGTGAAGTGACGCGAGGGAGTGAAAGGGGCGCAATTATTAAATACATCTGTATCTCTACATGCAGGTTTAGTCACATGTTCAGTAATCACAGAGCCAGTCGGCACGTACATATGATCCGTGCCTTGCTACACTGATTACATCTGTTGGGAATACGTGAAGTGACATGAGAGAGTGAAAGGGGCGCAATTATTAAATACATCTGTATCTCTACATGCATATTTAGTCACATGCAACCAGTAATCACAGAGCCAGTCGGCACGTACATATGATCCGTGCCTTGCTACACTGATTACATCTGTTGGGAATACGTGAAGTGACATGAGAGAGTGAAAGGGGCGCAATTATTAAATACATCTGTGTCTCTACATGCAGATTTAGTCACATGCAACCAGTAATCACAGAGCCAGTCGGCACGTACATATGATCCGTGAATCGCTACACTGATTACATCTGTTGGGAATACGTGAAGTGACATGAGAGAGTGAAAGGGGCGCAATTATTAAATACATCTGTGTCTCTACATGCAGATTTAGTCACATGCAACCAGTAATCACAGAGCCAGTCGGCACGTACATATGATCCGTGAATCGCTACACTGATTACATCTGTTGGGAATACGTGAAGTGACATGAGAGAGTGAAAGGGGCGCAATTATTAAATACATCTGTGTCTCTACATGCAGATTTAGTCACATGCAATCAGTAATCACAGAGCCAGTCAGCACGTACATATGATCCGTGAATCGCTACACTGATTACATCTGTTGGGAATACGTGAAGTGACATGAGAGAGTGAAAGGGGCGCAATTATTAAATACATCTGTGTCTCTACATGCAGGTTTAGTCACATGCAATCAGTAATCACAGAGCCAGTCGGCACGTACATGTGATCCGTGAATCGCTACACTGATTACATCTGTTGGGAATACGTGAAGTGACGCAAGAGAGTGAAAGGGGCGCAATTATTAAATACATCTGTGTCTCTACATGCAGATTTAGTCACATGCAATCAGTAATCACAGAGCCAGTCGGCACGTACATATGATCCGTGCCTCGCTACACTGATTACATCTGTTGGGAATACGTGAAGTGACGCAAGAGAGTGAAAGGGGTGCAATTATTAAATACATCTGTATCTCTACATGCAGATTTAGTCACATGCAATCAATAATCACAGAGCCAGTCGGCACGTACATATGATCCGTGCCTCGCTACTCTGATTACATCTGTTGGGAATACGTGAAGTGACACGAGGGAGTGAAAGGGGCGCAATTATTAAATACATCTGTGTCTCTCCATGCAGATTTAGTCACATGCAATCAGTAATCACAGAGCCAGTCGGCACGTACATGTGATCCGTGCCTCGCTACACTGATTACATCTGTTGGGAATACGTGAAGTGACGCGAGAGAGTGAAAGGGGTGCAATTATTAAATACATCTGTGTCTCTACATGCAGGTTTAGTCACATGCAATCAGTAATCACAGAGCCAGTCGGCACGTACATGTGATCCGTGCCTCGCTACACTGATTACATATGTTGGGAATACGTGAAGTGACGCGAGGGAGTGAAAGGGGCGCAATTATTAAATACATCTGTGTCTCTACATGCAGGTTTAGTCACATGCAATCAGTAATCACAGAGCCAGTCGGCACGTACATGTGATCCGTGCCTCGCTACACTGATTACATCTGTTGGGAATACGTGAAGTGACGCGAGGGAGTGAAAGGGGCGCTATTATTAAATACATCTGTGTCTCTACATGCAGGTTTAGTCACATGCAATCAGTAATCACAGAGCCAGTCGGCACGTACATGTGATCCGTGCCTCGCTACACTGATTACATATGTTGGGAATACGTGAAGTGACGCGAGGGAGTGAAAGGGGCGCTATTATTAAATACATCTGTGTCTACATGCAGATTTAGTCACATTCAATCAATAATCACAGAGCCAGTCGGCACGTACATGTGATCCGTGCCTCGCTACACTGATTACATCTGTTGGGAATACGTGAAGTGACGCGAGGGAGTGAAAGGGGCGCTATTATTAAATATATCTGTGTCTCTACATGCAGGTTTAGTCACATGCAATCAGTAATCACAGAGCCAGTCGGCACGTACATGTGATCCGTGCCTCGCTACACTGATTACATCTGTTGGGAATACGTGAAGTGACGCGAGGGAGTGAAAGGGGCGTATTTATTGAATATGACACTTTCATTTGGATCAAGAAGGTTTACTGGTTTGAAGTTAACACTTTGGTTTTTCAACTATTCAATTCAATTCAATTCAATTCAATTCAATTCAATTCAATATATCTTTATTCACAAATATATACACAGAGTACATTGAATAGTGTCAGCGATTGAAGCAATTTATACATAAGAAGTAGCAAGTAACATCACATTAGAATAAAGTATGTACAGTATTAATTTGAGACAATGAACCCCATAAACTACATTCAAGGCATAAAGTTATAATCATAAGTAGTGTATTATTTCGTATTTTCAAATACCTCATCTGTTGAATAGGGAGCAATTTCAACAAGGTAGTTTATAAGTTTCTTTTTAAATTGGTTGTTACATTCTTCATTTTTTAATGAATTTGGGAGCATTCTCAAAAATCTTAGCCCGGTTGAGCTCGTTTTTTTCTTTGCAAGCTCTAGATTGTGCCGTCGAGTCTCCACAAAGGCCCCTCCCCTTGTATTATAACCGTGCTTATCATTCAGTAAATTTTCAGGCATGTATTCTTTTACAAACATAATTGTCTGTAAAATATAAATTCCAAAAACCGTCAATATACCTAAGTTTTTAAAGTGAATTTTAACCGAATCTTTCTCTTTCATTCGTAAAATGATCCTAATTGCTCTTTTTTGCAGAATAAGAATTTTTAATAGGTTTTTTTTCGAAGTTGAACCGTATAGGGATATTCCGTAGGATATATGCGAGTGAATGTAAGAAAAATATATAGACTTAAGCGTAGGTGTATTGCATAAATATGACATTTTCTTAATAGCATATAACCCAGAGTTTATTTTTCTACAAATATTTTCCACGTGCCTATCCCAAGTTAGGTATTGGTCCAAAGTTAAGCCCAGAAATGATATTTCGTCTGTTTGCTTTATTTCTTTGTCATTAATTAAAATATTCGGTTCAATTTTTTGTTTGTTTTGTTTAGTTGAAAAAGCTATAAATTTTGTTTTCTCTAAGTTTAGTTGTAAATTATGTGATTTAAGAAATTGTTGGATACTGGAGAGATCAAGATAAGACTTCAATTCAATATCTTCTAATGAGTTCCCAGATATTTTTAAACTTGCGTCATCTGCATAAAGACACATATTTTCCTTGGGAACAAGTGACATAGAACGTGGAAAGTCGTTAACAAACGTGCTTTAGCTTTTTACAATTTCTTTTGATACATACATTTTTCCTTTTTTGTTTATGTGAAGCCCATGTCTGGTGTGGTAGCACCTCTCGAGAAGATATAGGTCCAGGAGTTTGGCATGAGAGTTTAAGTATGTAACTTGCCTGATTATTGTATTTGCCTCTTTAATTAGTAGGTTTTCAGCAGAGTTAGAGCCTAAATCATACCTATATGGAATGGTGGACAGAATAACATTTGTGTGTTTGAATAATTCCAGTTGGTTATCCAAGTATTCCTGTAATGAAGAGAGGAACCGTCCAGAATCTCCTACAGTTTCCTTAGTTATATTGTTTGTCCCTCCCATGAGTACAACACAATCATTCGGTGACAATCCATTAAATTCTGTAGAGTTTGTAACGGAACGTATTATAGGTTCTAGGGGAGCACCTGGGTGACAATGATTAAAAATGTTTAGTTCGATGTTGCTGGCCTTTAAAAGGTAAGAGGATAAGTCTCTTCCTTGGCTATCACTTGATATGATTACTTTGTTTTTGGTTTTTTTACTTGTCTCCATTAAATTATTAGCATGTGTTTTTATACATTTTTTAACTTTAGAGGATTTAGCTGAGTAGTATTGAGCTGTATATGACTTTGTACTGGTATTTGTTAGTTCATTGTGGTCTCCATCTACTTTATCCAGGATTTCAAACCTATTTCTACTAATTATACTTGTGCGCATGGCAGGCTTGCATGTAGACTTGGTTTTTT
Organism: Stictocephala bisonia; assembly: GCA_035578905.1. Lineage (NCBI taxonomy): Eukaryota > Metazoa > Arthropoda > Insecta > Hemiptera > Membracidae > Stictocephala > Stictocephala bisonia. The sequence continues at coordinate 18,826 of JAQJVL010006839.1, read as the reverse complement.
TACTAACCCTAAGCCATTTGCTAGGTTTTTGTTTGGTTTTGATTATGTTGTTAGCAATGAAGGTGTCATGTGCATGTTCTCCACCCATTTCTTTAAATACCTGTTGGCTACAATTCAGCTCGGAACTACAGTTTGTTTTTATTTTTCCTGTAAACCAATCCGCAAATGGGAGATCAGGAGCATTAGGCACACAATAGTGGTATGCAATATACTTAGCATACCACTATATAACTAAATATAACTAAATATAAATATCGTTATGAATTTATCTTCTCAATAAAGTTAAGTGAATCGATTTATAATTCTTATAAATAATACGTGAAGCCGTATTTTATCAACGCAACGCTTCCCTTATTTCTAGACAAATTTAAACGTTTGAGGTGTCAAATAATTTGTCTTTATTCGTAGCTGTGTAATAAGGTCTTTATTCTTTGATATTTTTACCCTGGAGGGTATGGAAATCCCTCAAAAGACGTTTTTTGGCCATAAGAATAACATGAAGGGACATTTGAATTAATCAAAAAAATGACAGCTGTTAAAGTGTAAATAATAATTGCCAAAAAGGTTTAGCAGCTGTTGGAATGTAAACAATTGTGTTCGTAATATTTAGGGGGTTAGATATTTCATAATATAAATCCAGGAAATGTTGTAAGCTTGATTTTTAATTACATTCAATTGTAGGGATCTACTCTACTGGACTTATAGTTCTCAATGGTAATTTAATGCAGTTATTTTATTTATTTAATTAATCTTCAGCTGTTAAACAAAAAACAATAAAATGAACAAGTTTGAAATCTTCTAAGTAATATCATTTGGTGTTAATACTATTAAATAAGTAACAACGCAATTAATGTGAGTGAGATACTGTAAATAAATGTAATACTGTTATTTTATGAGATACAGTTTATAAAGTTTACCTACTAATGTAGTCAAAATCCGGGGCCGAAGGCCGATGTGTCCAAAGTGCGGCGAGTAACGGGGTTGGCACGCGAAGCGTGCAGGCGTGCCCCCTAGTTTAACTTTATTTCATATATTTTTAATTATTTATTTGATGCAAATAAAAAATATTATATAAATATAATTTGGTTCCCAGCAGAGTGAGACTGGTTGTTGTTGAATTATTGATATTTCACTATGAAATGGATTAACATATAACCAATACAGACCGTTTGTAATGTAGATGTCAACAATTATCATATATATAAATATATATATCGAGTGTATTGTTTTTCTTTTAGTCGATCAAATAAGTTATGAAATGTACCAGTTGAAATATGATTCTCACATACCCACTTTCCATTTTGTAAACTTTGAAAGTCATTATTATAAAAATTCTTAATTGTACTGGTTTTGAACATGTATTTATTTTATATAATGCTTTTTTAGCATATTACAAATTGTTTAAGATACGTTTCAAACAAGTAACCCACCAAAATTATGAGTACACAATTTTTTTTAAATTTCGGCCGTCTAGAGGTTTTAGAAATTGGTCTGTAGTTAGTTGAATCTTATTTGGAACATTAAAGTAATACAATTTTGTAAAAAATCGGATTGAGGTCTTGTTTTTTAATGTAATTTGAATATTTGTTGATATCTAATTAAATATTAACCTTTATTTAGCCCATACATAATATTATTAACAAGATGGAAAATCCGTATAAAACGAACTCTTATTCCTTCACTGCATAATACACTGATGTACATTAGCAAAGACGTTATACTGTATCTAGAAAATATGAAGTTTCAAACAATATTCAAAGTGTTGTATGTTTTTGTTTATTTTCCTAACATAGGAAGCTCTTCCTTCTATAGTTAGTTAGGTTGAGACCTCGGGCCAAACAAGACACCCGAGCTAGACTAGTTTAGTTGCTTAGTCTTGGTCATTACCGTAGTAACCTATACTAATGCTTCTCCTCGCCTCATTTCCTATCCTTCAATTATGTTTTTTGTGACAGTTAATCTCCTTTGCTCATTTAGAAAAACAATTGGAATCGGAACAATTATATACCCTAATTTTCTTCTTTAATTTTATTTTAACAAAAAATTAATCAAAATTATTTATATTTTACAAATTTTAATTGAAACATTTTAAATCTGTAGTAATAATTTTGTGACGTGCGAAAAACGATAATATATTTTGAGTTTATGTACTGTATTTTTCTTGTAAAATTTTCTCGCCTTTACTCCAGAAACAGTACTTCTTGCAAAAAAGGTTTAACTGCTTTTAAGTTAGCATATTTTGCTTTAGAATGTAAATCTAAAGCATTAACTATCGTAGTTAAACTGTTATAAAAGTCCTCTTAAAATATTTTGTATATTGATGGGAAACGTTTAATAAAAATTTATATTTTATTATTTATTTGTTTAGTCAGTAACATAGCACGACTCGTTATTAAATATAAATATGATTATATGTTTCATTAATGTTAATTAAAAAATTAACATTCCTTGTATTCATGGTTGGTAACCAGTGAAGTCCAAACGGGAATACACGAGAAAACCCCCCAGTACAGGAACTTTTTATAAATATTGATAACGTTTTCAACTTGTAGGCTCTGTAAGACATATTACTCTTTTGTCCGTAAAGTATGTACTTTACGGACAACTTATTGAGGTACAGTAATAAGTTAGTAATACTTATTTTAAATTTCAAATATAAAACGAGACAGAAATAAGTTATATAATACAATTGTTGTACTGACAACTTCATTATCCACATAAGCTAGAGTAATAAAAGAAAAGTTTAATATTACGTTCACAGTGAATGACTGAGGTTAGAGCAAACACACTTGTACATGTCCATCGGGTCCTGGAGTAGATACGAGTATGTCACTGTCGTGAGCAGTTGTCACCTAATGGGGGTGATTACGTTCACTTGAGTATCCCAAACTCCCTGTGTCGCTCGTCGTGCAGTAGATACGAGTATGTCACTGTCATGAGTGGTTGTTACCTAATGGGGGTGATAACGTTCACTTGAGTATCCCAAACTCCCTGTGTCGCTCGTCGTGCAGTAGATACGAGTATGTCACTGTCATGAGTGGTTGTCACCTAATGGGGGTGATAACGTTCACTTGAGTATCCCAAACTCCCTGTGTCGCTCGTCGTGCAGTAGATACGAGTATGTCACTGTCATAAGTGGTTGTCACCTAATGGGGGTGATAACGTTCACTTGAGTATCCCAAACTCCCTTTGTTGCTCGTCCTGCTAACAGTAGATACTAGTATGTCACTGTTATGAGCGGTTGTCACCTAATGTTGGTGATTACGTTTACTCTGAGTATCCCAATCTACCAGTGATTCTCGTCGTACTAAGAGTAGATACTAGTATGTCACTGTCATGAGTGGTTGTCACCTAATGTTGGTGATTACGTTCACTTGAGTATCCCAAACTCCCTTTGTTGCTCGTCATACAGTAGATACGTGTATGTCACTGTCATGAGTGGTTGTCACCTAATGTTGGTGATTACGTTCACTTGAGTGCCCCACCCTACCTGCGTTGCTCGTCGTACTAACAGTAGATACTAGTATGTCACTGTCATGAGTGGTTGTCACCTAATGTTGGTGATTACGTTCACTTGAGTGCCCCACCCTACCTGCGTTGCTCGTCGTACTAACAGTAGATACTAATATGTCACTGGCATGAGTAGTTGCCACCTAATGTTGGTGATTACGTTCACTTGAGTGCCCCACCCTACCTGCGTTGCTCGTCGTACTAACAGTAGATACTAGTATGTCACTGTCATGAGTGGTTGTCACCTAATGTTGGTGATTACGTTCACTTGAGTGCCCCACCCTACCTGCGTTGCTCGTCGTACTAACAGTAGATACTAATATGTCACTGGCATGAGTAGTTGCCACCTAATGTTGGTGATTACGTTCACTTGAGTGCCCCACCCTACCTGCGTTGCTCGTCGTACTAACAGTAGATACTAATATGTCACTGGCATGAGTAGTTGCCACCTAATGTTGGTGATTACGTTCACTTGAGTGCCCCACCCTACCTGCGTTGCTCGTCGTACTAACAGTAGATACTAATATGTCACTGGCATGAGTAGTTGCCACCTAATGTTGGTGATTACGTTCACTTGAGTGCCCCACCCTACCTGCGTTGCTCGTCGTACTAACAGTAGATACTAGTATGTCATTATCATGAGCAGTTGTCACCTAATGTTGGTGATTATGTTTACTTGAGTATCCCAATCTACCTGTGTTGCTCGTCGTACTAACAGTAGATACTAATATGTCACTGTCATGAGCGGTTGTCACCTAATGTTGGTGATTACGTTTACTCTGAGTATCCCAATCTACCTGTGATTCTCGTCGTACTAACAGTAGATACTAATATGTCACTGTCATGAGCGGTTGTCACCTAATGTTGGTGATTACATTTACTCTGAGTATCCCAATCTACCAGTGATTCTCGTCGTACTAACAGTAGATACTAGTATGTCACTATCATGAGCGGTTATCACCTATTGTTGGTGATTACGTTTACTCTGAGTATCCCAATCTACCTGTGGTTCTCATCGTACTAACAGTAGATACTAGTATGTCACTGTTATGAGCGGTTGTCACCTAATGTTGGTGATTACATTTACTCTGAGTATCCCAATCCACCTTTGATTCTCGTCGTACTAACAGTAGATACTAGTATGTCACTGTCATAAGCGGTTGTCACCTTGTAAGGTACGTTTTTGTTTACGTTCGATGTCGTATAAATATTTCGCACGTTTGCCAGCTAGGATAGTTGCAGCGGGCTGGGTATAATTCCAGGGGTCGGAGTTAAGGAATGGAGTCGAGGCGAACGGCTCAGTACGTTTGATCTCAAAAGATCATTCACGTGGTACAAGACCACCACTCATCATCACCTCTCGCCTCGGGGTAGGTTGGGACAGTGTGCGGAGGATATATGATGCTGGAAACGTCGATACTGTGTCCTAATGTCCTAAAACCCCAAGTCCCGCCTTTCACGGCAGTCCAAAGAAAAAAAAAAGGTGCCTACGGAACCCACCTACGCCTGGGGCCGTCCCGCCTTTCACGGCAGTTCAAAGCCAAAAAGGGAACCTACGTAACCTACCTACGCTTGGGCCGTCCCGCCTTTCACGGCAGTTCAAAGCCAAAAGGGAACCTACGTAACCTACCTACGCTTGGGCCGTCCCGCCTTTCACGGCAGTTCAAAGCCAAAAGGGAACCTACGTAATACAACTCGAAAAATACTCGGGCCACTCGCCTCGTGAATGAAATGATTCAAAATAAAACAAAACTAAAACTTCTACTGGCAGAATGTAACAACCAAAACTGTTGGCAATGATACGCGGGTCAGGACCGCTTTTCACAGCAGTAACACTTAACCCCGATTAACTCGTCTCTGATAACTTAAACTTCTCCTCGCACATGCAAGTATTAAAACAAGCTACTATATGAGTGGCTTCAACAAGCTAATGCACAAAGCTAGCAGAAGGGCAAGCTGTAATATGTCGAGGCAGTCCCACTTACCTCGTCGAACTGGTTTCGCCGCTAACACTCGAGTCGAACTGCTCTGCGGGTGTGGGCGGCTGGTTTTGTTCTTGCCGGCCTGGCGCCTCCAAGCGGTGCCTAAGTGTAGTAGGCGGCAGACGCGGGAATTTCAAATGCCCTAACTCTCTGTCTTTTGAACTAATCTTCGTTCAACTTAAATTATTCTTTTTAAAACAAAAAAAAAAACTACTCTTCATGTAGCAACCTTACACCCCCCACTTTGATCGGGGTGAAAAAAAAACAAACAAAAAAAGAATCGGACTTCCTGAAATCCAAACTTCCCTCTTCGCAAATGAACTAAAATCGTCTCGCTTGAAGCAAATCATAATCTCTTCTTCTAACATAAAATAACCTCTGTAGTTTAAATAAAATCATAATGTACTTCGTTCTTCTAAAATAAAATCAAAATTCTTCGATAGAAATCAAAATCTCCCCATCGTTTAGCCATCACTTTGGGGGCAGATATTTCGCATTTATCCTCTTCATGACGCCATCTTCGCCATAGATGCGCACTCTTCTGGGATGCCTTCTCTGCCGCCTTCGTTTGACGACTCTAGGCGGTGGGTCAGACGGGCCTTGGTGATTCTTCTCGGACCGCCTCTCCTCGGACGCTTCCGTATTCAGTAAGGTTGCCCCTTCCTTACCCGTCTCTTCTTCGTCGAGCATTTCCCAATCATCCGGGGCAGCTAGGGAAAGGCAGGGCGAGGGGGGATCGCCGAAATCTGCTTTCTTCTCTTCTATGGTGGGAGCATCATCCTCGTCAGCTCCTAATCTGACAAAGGCGGTCGTCAGTTTGTTTACACATTCATCTTCGTTGCTTAACTCCTCCAAGGCTTCGTCGATTAACGTCAGCAATGTGTCGTCCTCGGGAATTCGTGAACTTTCTTCACAGGGGCTGTGGGTGTCAACCCGTCCTTCTGACACGGCTCCGGAAAACAGGTTAGGGCCTTCCTGGGTGTACCCTACTTCGGCCTCCTTTGTCAGCTGCTCCAACACTGGGTCCCAATGTACTTCCAGCTCCATGGGACTGTGGTCGGGGATGTTGATCGTGATGATGGAATTCGTTGGGGTTTCTACCCTAGAGGGTATCCCTCTTATCTCGGGAGCGAGGCAGTTACTGAGATTGTCGTTTTCCCACAATCTAAAGTTTTCGGTCCCAACTCTCCTGTTCCTCAAAATCTCCGCAACGCTTCGGCGAATCTGTTTGCCGCATCATCTCTTACTCCTCAGCTTTGCGTTTCTGGTCAACATTTCGGCGTAGGCGCACAAGAAAACTCCACAATCATACGGATTCTGTTGAAGCGGTAAGTCCAGAGGCGTCTTCAGCATTAGCCAAACGTTGTCCTTCGTTACCTTGCGTTTCCTTGCTTCATACTCGAGGTAGTCTTTTATGGCTTCAGCCTCATCTTCATGGTTCCACCCACAGGAGTCGTACGTGGCAATCGTTCCTCTTCTGTTGGAGACCACCAGCAACGCCCAGTGTCCTTGTGGCCCGTGGTTAGGTAAATGGATAGGAAACAACAATATCTCCTTGTCGAATATATTGCGCTCTCTTGTTCTTCGGTCTATGGCTGACAGTTTCTTGTTATTCCAGTCATCTAGAAAGAACGTATCGAACGCAAATACTGAGGGTAGTGAATGTGCGTAATAATAGTTTCTCCTCTCTACAATCCTCAGGAAGCTGTTTATGATCTCATCGTTCACCAAACCCTCAGGTGAGCTAAGGTCGGTAAACGAAGCGTCACTGAACGTGACTAATCTTCGGAGGGCCATCTCTATTGTTGGACACACCAAGGACCTGTTGAGAGAAAAAGGTGCAGTGAGGCATGCAAAGCAAGGCAAACAGAAAAAGGAGATGTTTAACCATCAGAGACTCGATTCGTGTAAAATGGCTTTAAGTCTTTGACATGGGCCGTGGAGGATTTACTACTACCCTCTTCTCGGATGAGATAGACGTTGTAGCCCTTCTTCCCTTCAACCACAAAGGGGCCCCCGTACTTTGGAGCTAACTTGCTAGCAAATGCGTTCGCTGCCGAAGATAGCAGGTGGTTTCTCTTGAGGACTCGGTCACCAATATTATACCTAATATCCCTTCGTCGAAGGTTATAAAATTTAGCTTGGGACTCGAATGCTTTCTTTAGATTCTCATGGCACCAGTCACGGATACGTTTAAACGCAGTCTCTCTATTACCTACTCCAGGTTCGTCAATCTCAAGAGTTGGTCCGAAAAGAGACTTTGGAGGTCTGAGCTCTCGTCCTAAGTTTATCATGGCCGGTGTAAACTGAGTCGAGTCGTGCACCGCCGTATTCATTGCAAACCTGAATCTTGAAAGATTTATATCCCAATCTCGATGATCGTGGTTAACAAACTGAGCTAACATTGTCCCTAAGACCTTGTTATATCGTTCGACGGGGTTTGACTGAGGGGAATAAGGGGCTGTAAACTGTATCTCTATTCCCCATTCAGCGGCGAGGTCTTGAAAGATTTTTGACGTAAACTGTTTACCGTTGTCTACTACGAGTATTTCTGGCGACCCGTATCTCAACAACAGGATCTCCTCAAATTGCGAGGATACGTTGTGGGCCGTTGCCGCACGTAGAGGAGCTAACTCCACCCATTTGCTGAAACAGTCTTGTAGGACTAGGATAAAAGTGTTTCCTTTTCTAGATCTAGGTAACGGTCCGATTAGATCTGCCGTTACGGAATACCATGGACCCTGGGGTCTTCTAAGACGCATTAGCCCTGCCGGTTTGTATTGCTCAATTTTATATTTCTGGCAAACATCACATGAACGTATGTATTGCCGAACATCTCGCCTCCAAGTGGGCCAGTAATATCTCTCAGCCACTCGCTTGGTCGTTTTTCTAAATCCAAAGTGCCCCGCCGTCGCTCTATCATGCGTTTCTTCCAAAACAGTTTTCCTCATTTGCTCGCTTACGCACGTTTTCCAGTCTAATGTCCGATCAGGCTGCTTGACCGTATTCCGAGGTGGTATATACTTAAGGAGTTTACCCTGCTGAATAGTATATCGGGGATATTTCTCAGGATTGGACGTTACTCTTCTCATCATGTAATCGTACCACGGCATTCGGGTGATCTCCCTCGGGATATTCTTGGAGGAGGTTTCCTTGTGCTTAACTGTCAGGGTTCCAATAGGCATATGTTGTTCCTCCTTGGGTCTATTTGCGTCTCCGGCTGGATTCCTAGATAGGGCATCTGCTACCTTATTCAATGATCCCTTTCGGTACTTTATTGAGAAATCATATTGCTGCAGTTCTAGAATCCATCGGGCCAGTCTGCCCGTTGGCTGTTGGATTCTCATTAACCACTGGAGTGCCTGGTGGTCCGTGATTGCTATGAAATGGTAACCCTCGATGTACGACCGGAATTTCCTTACTGCCCATACCAGTGCCAGGCATTCTAATTCGGTGACAGTGAATTTCTTCTCGCCGTCCGTAAGGAGCCTACTCGCATACGCAATTACGACTTCTTTTCCCCCTTGAATTTGGGAAAGCGTCGCACCCAGTCCTACTAGCGAGGCATCGACTTGCACAACAAAGGTCTCCTTAAAGTCCGGACATGACAATATTGGTGCACTCGTGAGAGCTCGTTTCAATTCGTTCACAGCATCCTCTTGTTCCTTAGTCCAACACCATCGTGCCGTCTTTCTTAGAAGCTTAGTCAATGGTGCCGTTATTGTTGCAAAGTTTGGGATGAAACGTCTATACCAGGAAGCTAACCCTAGCAGACTTCGCAAGTTCTTCACTGTTTTGGGTGTTGGAAAATGTGACACGGCGTTCACTTTCTCGGGGTCCGTTGATATACCTTGACCATTGACGATGTGTCCCAGATATTTTAACTGCGTTTGACAAAACTTACACTTTTCGGGGTTTAATTTCAGCCCAGCTTTTCTTAGGCGCTCAAACACTTCTGTCAGGATCGAGAGGTGTTCCTTGAATGATGAAGAAACAATAATTAAGTCATCTAGGTACGCAAAAGCCTTTGGCTCTAACTCAGGACCAATTATTTTATCGAGGAGCCGTTGAAAAGTTGCTCCCGCAGAATGAAGGCCAAACGGCATCCGAGTAAACTGATACAATCCCTTTCCTGGCACTGTAAAGGCTGTGATGGGGCGACTTTCCATTGCCAAGGGGACTTGCCAATACCCGTGTTTCAGATCAAGGGTAGTAATGTACTGTGCTTCTTTAAGTTTCTCGAGAATCGAATTTATTTGGGGAAGTGGGTACGCATCCTTTTCCGTACATTTATTCACCTTTCGAAAATCCACGCAGAATCTGTATTCGCCAGAGCTTTTCTTTACTAAAACCACGGGAGAGCTCCATGGGCTGTCCGAAGGTTCGATTATCCCGTTGGCCAGCATAGAGTCCACTTCCTCGTTTATTATCTTCTGCATGGCGGGGTTACGAGGATAAAATCGTTGCTTGATAGGCTCGTTCACACGTAGTTTTATCACGTGCTCTACTAATGCAGTGATACCGGGAATTTCATTGAACCGTGCTATCTGCTCTCGTATCAAGGTACTCAGTTCCTCTTTCTCGTCTCCACTTAGTTCTATTATGGTATTTACAGGCATGGGGTCTCTTGCCACTTCTACAAATTGTTCGGCCGACTTCAAATAATACGTAGTATTCACTTTAATAACCTCGACACCCTCGATCATATCCATCCCAAGTATCAAGGAAGGCGTTAGCGTGGGCACACATATCATTTTGAATTCATGACACTTCCCATCTATCTGGCCAACGAACTGGACGCCTTTAGTCGCTCGCATTTTCACTCCGTTTGCCATTTGAATGATCGTTGATTCCTGCGTTTGTCGTGCTCCATTATTGATTAGCCAACTGAACAAATGGTAATCTACCAAAGATATCATGGCTCCTGTATCAATAAGCGCATACATGACAGTACCCTGATAGGATATCGCCACATAAGGTCTGGTATCCTCACCTTTGGCAACAGCCTCGCAGTTCTTGGTAAACTGGCCTACATATTCAACCCACTTTGCCCATTCTTCGGAGGTCGTTCGTTTGGTCTCATGGATCTCAGGTGACCTCCTCCTCTCTGAGTCCACTTCTCGTTTCCCGCACTGCATGAACAATCTGTCGTTTTGACACTCGGTTTCTTACAAAAATAACATCTTAGTGACTTGGGTAGTCGGCCATTTCGAAATAAGTGACCTCTCCTTTCACAATTCCAGCACACAAAGTCTTCCATTGGATTCGGACCACCAGTTCTTGTTTTCGACTCCGGAGCTGGACCAGACCGCTGTGTGAATTTCCTCGGTTCCATTTTCTTTTGTCCCATCGGGTCTATACACGATTCTTGCTCATGACTAACTGGGTGCTGACGATGTCCTTGCCGTGGGTTCTGCGTTGTCTCCAGATCCTCTCGGGCGTTATTATGGATGGTGTGACGAGCCTTGACGTCGTTTACCGGGGCGGCATCATACATTTTATTTCGTCGATCCCTGCTGTGGAATGCTGTTTCCGGGATCAGAGATTGAGCCGGTGAGGGAGGAGGACGATATAAGTTTGTCTCTCGGGTATACATCTCATAATGCTCGGCCATATTGACTAATTCATTAATGGTTCGAACATCTCCCCTTTTTACGATTAATTTGTACTTGGGATGCATGTTGGCATACAGGCGATCTAATTGTTCTGCTGGGGACATTCTGCCTCTTCTTCGCATTATTGTGCTGAGCGCTACCACAAACGAACGAATGGGCTCGTTCACTCCCTGTGTTCTTCTTTTTATCTCGTCATCTAGGTTCAAATGATACCCAGCAGGTAAGAAGTTCAGTTCAAAGTCGGTTCTGAAGTCTTCGTACGTCATCCAAAACATCTTATTATTTCTATACCAAAGCAGAGCGTTTCTCCTCAGGAGTTCTGGCAGTGCTTTAATAATATCGGAGCCAGACACGTTGTATGACTCCATTAGTTCGTCCAGCCTTTCTAAGAATGATATAGGATCTCTTTCTCCATCGAAACTTAAATTCCATTTCCGAACTACTCCGCATATCTCAGCTGACCCAAAATTACGCTGTACAGTGTGCGTGTATTGCTGGGGCTGCTCCCTAGCCTCATCCTGTCGAATGGTATCTGCTCCGCTCCATCCTACTGTACCCGTCATCTGGGAATCGTGTCGTCTTGGCAGATTAGTAGACGCTCGGCAGCCGCTCTTTCTACTGGAACCAGTGCAATGTTCCTGTATCGTGGATGCAAAGTTCTCGAGACCTACGTTCTCCGTCCTCTCTTTTTGCGTCTGCATCTTCAAAGCTATAAGCTGCCTTCTAACGTCGTCGTCACTCGCCTCGGGATGCATATCTAATATTTCTCGAAAACTTGACTCTAGTCTAGTTTTATCCAAGTATCCTCCCTCGCTAAGGCGTTTCGTTTCTTCTAGATTAGACGTCACCACTCCACCTGTAGCACCTTCCAACAGGTCTGAATTTAGGCGGATAAATTTAACGAATTCTCTTCTCAGTTGATCTAATGTTTTCCCTTCACAGTCCAAACGGTACTTGGACATATCAGCTATTAACTGGGCTTTGGTCAAACGATAGACCCATCCTACCAATGGATCTAGTTCGGTAGGTGACGGAATTGAAGGGTCCGTGACAGTTCCTACTGTTAACCTGGGGACACTGGGTCGCTGCTCAGCAGGTTTCGTTTGTTGATCTGATCCTCCTCGTTCAGACACTCCTCTCTCGGTTTCCAACACCTTGCTATCCGTAGTCACGCCAGGTTTATTCACATCCCCTTTCTGGATTGGCGTTTCTTTCGTATTCTGGGATCCACCCTTCGGCAATACGTACATTCGACTACAAAAGTAGCTAAGAATTCTCCAGAAACTAATTGGTCTCAGCATCTCGAAATAATAAAGTCAGAACAGACAAAAGCTTTCGCAATCTAAATTGCTCTCTCCTTCGACTAGACCAAAATGATCGTGATCTATGATTCTCGTGGACTCGAATTGGGATGTAACTTATAATCCCCTCGTTAGTCAGCAACAAACTGACCGTCCTTATTTGTATGGGAAATAAAATAACTCGTCTTCGATGACATTAAACTCGTCCCTGTTCGGGCGCCATTTGTAAGGTACGTTTTTGTTTACGTTCGATGTCGTATAAATATTTCGCACGTTTGCCAGCTAGGATAGTTGCAGCGGGCTGGGTATAATTCCAGGGGTCGGAGTTAAGGAATGGAGTCGAGGCGAACGGCTCAGTACGTTTGATCTCAAAAGATCATTCACGTGGTACAAGACCACCACTCATCATCACCTCTCGCCTCGGGGTAGGTTGGGACAGTGTGCGGAGGATATATGATGCTGGAAACGTCGATACTGTGTCCTAATGTCCTAAAACCCCAAGTCCCGCCTTTCACGGCAGTCCAAAGAAAAAAAAAAGGTGCCTACGGAACCCACCTACGCCTGGGGCCGTCCCGCCTTTCACGGCAGTTCAAAGCCAAAAAGGGAACCTACGTAACCTACCTACGCTTGGGCCGTCCCGCCTTTCACGGCAGTTCAAAGCCAAAAGGGAACCTACGTAACCTACCTACGCTTGGGCCGTCCCGCCTTTCACGGCAGTTCAAAGCCAAAAGGGAACCTACGTAATACAACTCGAAAAATACTCGGGCCACTCGCCTCGTGAATGAAATGATTCAAAATAAAACAAAACTAAAACTTCTACTGGCAGAATGTAACAACCAAAACTGTTGGCAATGATACGCGGGTCAGGACCGCTTTTCACAGCAGTAACACTTAACCCCGATTAACTCGTCTCTGATAACTTAAACTTCTCCTCTCACATGCAAGTATTAAAACAAGCTACTATATGAGTGGCTTCAACAAGCTAATGCACAAAGCTAGCAGAAGGGCAAGCTGTAATATGTCGAGGCAGGCCCACTTACCTCGTCGAACTAGTTTCGCCGCTAACACTCGAGTCGAACTGCTCTGCGGGTGTGGGCGGCTGGTTTTGTTCTTGCCGGCCTGGCGCCTCCAAGCGGTGCCTAAGTGTAGTAGGCGGCAGACGCGGGAATTTCAAATGCCCTAACTCTCTGTCTTTTGAACTAATCTTCGTTCAACTTAAATTATTCTTTTTAAAACAAAAAAAAAAACTACTCTTCATGTAGCAACCTTACACCCTAATGTTGGTGATTACGTTTACTCTGAGTATCCCAATCTACCTGTGATTCTCGTCGTACTAACATTAGATACTGGTATGTCACTATCATGAGCGGTTGTCACCTAATTTTGGTGATTACGTTTACTCTGAGTATCCCAATGTACCTGTGATTCTCGTCGTACTAACAGTAGATAATAGTATGTCACTGTCATGAGTGGTTGTCACCTAATGTTGGTGATTACGTTTACTCTGATTATCCCAATCTACCTGTGAATCTCGTCGTACTAACAGTAGAAACTAGTATGTCACTATCATGAGCAGTTGCCACCTAATGTTGGTGATTACTTTACTTGAGTACCCCATCCTACCTGCGTTGCTCGTCGTACTAACAGTAGATACAAGTATGTCACTGTCATGAGCGGTTGTCACCTAATGTTGGTGATTACGTTTACTTGAGTACCCCATCCTACCTGCGTTGCTCGACGTACTGACAGTAGGTACAAGTATGTCACTGTCATGAGCAGTGGTCACCTAATGTTGGTGATTACGTTTACTTGAGTACCTCATCCTACCTGCGTTGCTCGTCGTACTAACAGTAGATACTAATATGTCACTGGCATGAGTAGTTGCCACCTAATGTTGGTGATTACGTTCACTTGAGTGCCCCACCCTATCTTTGTTGCTCGTCGTACTAACAGTAGATACTAGTATGTCACTGTCATGAGCGGTTGTCACCTAATGTTGGTGATTACGTTCACTTGAGTGCCCCACCCTATCTTTGTTGCTCGTCGTACTAACAGTAGATACTAGTATGTCACTATCATGAGCGGTTGTCACCTAATGTTGGTGAATACGTTCACTTGAGTGCCCCACCCTATCTTTGTTGCTCGTCGTACTAACAGTAGATACTAATATGTCACTGGCATGAGTAGTTGCCACCTAATGTTGGTGATTACGTTCACTTGAGTGCCCCACCCTATCTTTGTTGCTCGTCGTACTAACAGTAGATACTAGTATGTCACTGTCGTGATCAGTTGCCACCTAATGTTGGTGATTACGTTCACCTGAGTACCCCACCCTATCTTTGTTGCTCGTCGTACTAACAGTAGATACTAGTATGTCACTATCATGAGCGGTTGTCACCTAATGTTGGTGATTACGTTTACTCTGAGTATCCCAATCTACCTGTGATTCTCGTCGTACTAACAGTAGATACTAGTATGTCACTATCATGAGCGGTTGTCACCTAATGTTGGTGATTACGTTTACTCTGAGTATCCCAATCTACCTGTGATTCTCGTCGTACTAACAGTAGATACTAGTATGTCACTATCATGAGCGGTTGTCACCTAATGTTGGTGATTACGTTTACTCTGAGTATCCCAATCTACCTGTGATTCTCGTCGTACTAACAGTAGATACTAGTATGTCACTGTCATGAGCGGTTGTCACCTAATCAGGGTGATTACGTTCAATTGAGTACTCCACCCTACCTTTGTTGCTCGTCGTACTAACAGTAGATACGAGTATCTACTGTATCTCATCTATGTCATGAGCGGTTGTCACCTAATGATGGTGATTACGTTTATTCTGAGTATGCCGATTACCCGTGTTGCTCGTAATAGTGTAACCTTTCTTCGAAGTGTTACAAGACCAGAAGGTGGCAAAAAATCCGGAATAGTGTCACTTGGTAGTGTGAGGGGTAGCCTCCCCTGGGTATGATTGGCCTCCCCGCCTGGACCTTGGAACTGGAAAGTGAATTAGCCGCTAGAAGGAACGTTGCGACGACAAAACACGAAAGAACACTGGCTGAGCCAAACCAAAGACCCTAACAAAACACCGAGTTATAGAGAACAAACAAAAGAAGACACACACACTATATATATAACAAGGAGGGAGACGACAATCCATGAAACTAGTTGAAATGTGACACGGCACAGTACAATGGATAGAGTATGTCACTGTCATTAGCAGTTGACGCCTAATGGGTCATTACGTTCACCTTTAGCATTCCAGATTTACCTTTTATAATACTAAATCTACATCACTTATAACATCAGTTGTTATTGCAAGTGTATATTAAAATGAGAGAAAAACTTGCCTTTATTCAAAAAAAACTTGAAAATACAGTAATACCACTGTCTATGTTGAAACAAAAAAAAAATTAATATTGTGTTATATTTTTAACCTCATTGAAATTAACGTGGTTTGTCAGGAATAACATAACTGGCACAATGGACGAGTTTGTCATTGTCAGTTCCAGTCTCTGCCTACCCCCACAATGGGCTGGGGATTATTACGTTTACTGTTCCAGAACGGCTCACATAATTGTGCACTACGATTAGCATGTGCTTTAATGCGGTAATTACATAGTAGTCTTGCGGATTCTTATAAGCAAAAAACAGAACTAGCTACATATTTTCTTCATATAATTATTTTGTAAATCTTTCTTTATAGTTAATTTAATCAAAGCTATTAATTAAGTAAATAAATTCAGATTGATAATAAACAGGACAACCAGTAACCCTGGTGCACACGTGCAAGAATCGTAAGAGCCGATCGCCGCTATTGGAGATCTGTCCTTGTCACGGTTTATTGTACGCATTTGTTAAACTTAGGAAATATCTGTTATCCAAGTTGGATTTGGCGAATCAAATAAAAACATTTAAAAACCGCTACACAACTGCATAAAAGCGTCACAATTTTCTTTCTTTTTTTTTTTTTTTTTTTTTTGTAGTAAACAAAATGGTTTAGATAAGCAAGAAATACATAGCACAACTATTTATTACTTACACGTATGCCTAACATTAGTATAAGCATACGCTTATCATCAGAGATAATCCCTAACGTTGTAGTAATGCTTATCTATCAAGTAGTTCTTTAAGGCATTGCCAAAAGACCTGCAACCCGCAAAAGTGCGTTAGACTCATCAAATGCTTTTACCTCCAGCTCAGGAAGGCTTGGAGCAGACACTGATAGTGTCATGTCATCAGCAAGTAAACAAACTTGTGAGGCATGAACTGATGTAGGAAGATCGTTTATAAAATAAGAAGAGCATAGGGCCGAGCACAGAGCCCTGAGGAACTCCACAGCTGCTGTTGAGGATTACACTGAATGTCTGTAGCCATGATTGTCAATATATGGTAGTTTTACAGCTTGACTCCTATCAGATAGATAAGCAGTGATCCATAAATGAGCGGTATCCGTTAGGGATAGTGCAGGTTTGAAATATGGGCTTGACTTTAACCTTTTATCAGTAATACTCACCTTGTAGTGTACTTTTTCTCCCCCTTATTATGACTGATAAGTTCCACGCACACACCTATAGTCTATGAGGAAGGTTATAAAAGAGATCGGCCTCTTCTTTACGAGTAAATCATCATTGTGATGTTAAATAACTATAAAATTACCATTAGCTATTATGGCAAAGACTTCTGGCCCACCCAGCTAGCCATACACGGACGAAAGTGTCGATTTATTTTTGTCTGTAAAATTAAATACACTTTCCTAATATAGTACTATTCAAATATTTAAAAAATGTATCTTATTTTACATTGTTAAGATTTTAGCTACTAAGCTTGGAAAGAAAATTTAACTTAAATCCACAACAAACTTATAAAACATGAGTAAACAGGATTACGTAAAATGGAAAATAATATTGAAGAGGAAAACATTCAAAGTATTGTCAATTTACATCAATTAGATTGCCTTCAAATATGACTATTTGAAAACAATTATATAAGCTTGAGATTGACAAAACAACGTCATACATTTTAGTAACCTGTTTTAACAATATTAGTAAACTAGGGGACACCCCTGCACGCTTCGCGTGCCAACTACATCGCTCGCTGCGCTTGTTACACCTTGGCTGTGAAATTTTACTACAAATAATAGTACGTTATCTTAAACGTAAAAACACAATATGAAATATATTTACAATATCTCACTCACACTACTTGCGTTACTACCTACTACTAAGTATAAACACCCGATGCTGTTACTGAGTCTATTTCAAACGTGTTAATTGCAACCTTCCCTGGTTTATCGTTATGAAATATCTAACCTCCTCACTATAACAAAAACCATTGTTTACATTCCAACAATGTTAAAACTTTTTAGAAATCAATATTTACATTTGAACATATGTTCTATTGTGTTAATTTTAATCTCTCTCCGTGTTATTCTTATGGCCAAAAACATAAGAACTTTGAAGGCTTCCCATGCCCTTTGGCGTGAAAATAATTAAGAATTAAGACCATATTGCACACCTACGAACAGAGGCAAATTTTTTTACACCTCAACTGTTTAAATTGGTCAAGAAATAAAGGAGGATTTGCGTTGACAAAAAACGGCTTCACGTATCTATATTTATAAAAGAGGATGTTTGTATATATATATATATATATATATATATATATATATATATATATATATATATATATATGTTTGAAGTTTATGCGCTGCCAAACCATCCAACCGATCGCCATGAAACTTTAGGATGTTGTCCTGTATACTCCCGAGATGGTTTCTGTGAAGTTTGATGCAGATCCGTCCACAGAGTCCCGCCCCACGGGCTCCTAAAGATCCCATGTTATTCAAATGGAGAATCTGAATTGTGTACAAAAAACATATGACTTTTGTTGACAAACTACATGACATATGAGGTTTAAAGTAGTTTCACATGCCATAAGCAGATTGAAGTTCTCACAACAACAGTACTGTATATGTTTTGATTTATTGTAGTTCTACATTTCACCTTGAGAGTGTAGCACACACTACTTTTACTTGATCAGGTGATCTGTATTTGGTGTTAACCTTTTTTCCTCGGTAATTAAAACATGTGGTGAAACGTGAAAATAAAAAAATAAATAATTATTTGTTTTATAGTTTACTTTTTATGACATGCCTCTTAAAAAATCTAATATTGGTAGAAGAAGCAAAAATGCTCGAATTCTTTCAGCTATTAGGTTCTAAATCAAACTCAATATTATGACCGGCGAAGCGGGCGGGTACAGCTAGTTATATATAAGGATTTAAAGCATTTTTAAGTAATTTTTTTTAATTGCAAAAACTGTTGAAATGAGACGTCTCAGCTATGGGTAAATGTTTCAATAACAAAGTTACACTAAGTAAGTATTGTAAGCCAATTATGATTTTATAGCT
>JAQJVL010006838.1:0-26928 GCA_035578905.1 Stictocephala bisonia | reverse complement strand
AGTTTCATAACCATTTAGTTTAGTATCGTAACCACTTGTGACTCATAGTTTCAATTGGTAGCTGAACTGTCAACTGCATGATCTACAAGCTATGACCACAGTATAATACAAACTCACAGTAGCGAAGCTAAGCCATTTTACTTGCCAACCAAGCAATGCTAGCGATCCTGGGGGTGGAGAGCAAACAAACTATTTGATTTATACACTTACACTCAATTAATTGTATTACAACATAAGTAACCTGTCATGATATCTAGCGGAGAGATGCCGTAACTCTGCGATACGATCACTAGGATCGCTAGCGTAGAGCAGTTGGGATTTTTCTTAAGAATAAGCTTTGCTACTGTGCAATACTATACTGTGTTATGAGAGTGGCCTACATGAGTTTGAAATAATTGGTAGGTTTATAAATCACATTTAGTTTTCTTTACAGATTTATATTATAACTAGACTGGTTGGTTGTGCTTAGCTTCTGTGAAATCAACTATAGAGTGCAATAGACATAAGAAGAAAGTTGTCTGTAAAGTAATATAGCAAGTGGCATATTAGTTAGCATTTTAGTGAGTTAAGTTATTTTTTAATGTTTATCAATATGTAGTGAAAAAATATCTGTTAACTATGGAATGTAGGGGTACCACCAGAATTTCACGATTTGTTATAACTAGTCAATATTAACCTCATGAAGACGAGTCGATAGATATTTTCGGTGAAAATACTGATTTAAAAAATATGCAAGAAATAAAAATTGTTTATACGCCAAAACAATGCATATAACGATAATACGAGTATTATGTAGTTTCTTTCCTACTCACAAATATTATATTTATTTATTCCTTCAGTAAATACAAACTGAGATATTTAACAAAACAAGTTAGGTTAAGTTAATATTAAGTTAGGTTATGTTTGTAAAAGTAAGGTTCGACTAGCAATATATTTATTCAGGTTGACCTATAGTAACCTAACCTAACCTCACCCACTGTTTTGTTCAATATGAAGTAATCGTCTGTCGTATGTTAAACGCAGAACTCTTGGCAACACCGCGCGTCAGTGTTACACTAAAATGCCAATAGGCACGAACATGTCAAATCGCGACTTTAATAAAATAAAAAATAGCTGTAATCAGGCCTGAAGTCACCAACATTTCTAACCACCCCTTCAAAACTCTTTTATATGCGTAAGTAATTAACTCTTAAGTATGCCAAGGAATTAATTTTTACGACCTATAGAAACCAATGAAACTTTGTTTCAGAAAACTGTTCAGAAATATTTTTCCATGAAAAGTTAAAATTCTGAAATTGGTAAAACTTTTATGCTAACCACATATTAAAATATAAATTCAATAAATTGACGGAATTTTTTAGTAATACAGGTGTACAGTTTATACACAGTGAACGCTAGTTACAAATCTGATACTTTTTTTGTTCCAACTAGGATACAAATGATTAAATTTGAAAATGTGTTTTTTATAGGAAAAAGTTAAACGAGAAAAAAAATTATTTGATCGGATCTTTGTTTATTAGTAGTTAGCCTTCAAACACGGGTATACGAAATTTCTGCACCGACAGGAGTTTAAATTTCCGTTTCTCTGATTTTTGTCCTGAACTGATTGTTTTCAATGTTTAATTTTTGTAACCCACAAATAAGCTGTTTCCATTAACCAATACACAACAGAAAACATTTATCCCACTTACCACCATTAATGACAGTACGTATATGTGCAATATACGTTTTACTTAAGTATGAATAACTGTTACTTTGGTTTTTCAGCACAAAAAGGGCAGAAGACCGAGAAGAATACCGCAGGGATGGTCCTGTTAGTGGTGTTCATGATAGTAGGCGGAGTAGTTCTGGCGGGACTCCTTGTATTCCTGACGAACATGAGGTACTGGGACTACGTCAGGGCGAAGCTGCTCAGGGTGCCGTACTCCAGGGAGAGTGGAAGGGATACAGATAGACCCATGACTTACGACACGAACGAAGACAGCGTCAATCTCATTTAACTTTGGCCATTTTGTAAATATAATTGATGAATTACATTAAGTTTCTTTTTTTTATGAAATTACTTTTTCTTTGATCCTTTTCTGGGTTCAAGTCACGTTTAGTGACATTCTGACAAATCTCTTTTGCTGTGTCCACAATATTCTCAATCTCTTTGTGGACAAATAAAGTCCGCAATATTCTCAACTGTGTGTGTGTTCCAATATATAATATTTTACTGAATTTGAACGTTTATATCCATATTTTATTGATCTGTCATAAGTATTGTTATGCTCTGATGATATCAAACCTTTTACGAAATATGTAATCAAAAGTTTGTCATGAAAATACATTTTGGACTATCTGAATATGGTGTATTTAAATTATAACTATTTATAAATCATAACAGATAAATGAAGAAGTTTTAAAACATCTGAAGCAAGCTTCAGTATTTATCACGGGACGAACTTTTTTTGTTATAAGTACGATCCTAAATTTACTAGCAATTTAATAAATTTAAGACATAAAACAGGTTATGGTATCAGGGAGATAGACTGTAACAATATTTTTCTACGTTCTGTGTTTATAACGGTATCATAGAAAGTGATATTAAACACTCGTTTATCTCGTTCAATGTAAAGCTGCTTCGTTGGTTGTTGTAAAAATGACGAAGAAAGATTAAATACTTTGTGTACAATTCGTTGTTGACGTGTTAAAGATTCAAACCAATTTACTAAATTACAAATTAATATGATAAAAACTGTTAACAGCTAAAATTGATGATTTTCCATTTTTTATGTGTGTCATAACGTTTGAATAGTAAAAGAGGAAATGCTTTTTTATATTAATAATTTTAATTAAATAAATCAACTGATCAACAAATGATTGCCCATTTAGTTAGAGAACATTTAACTGACATTTTCTTAAAACGTCCATCTGAATACCTTCCAGTGACGCAGTATGTTAAATGTATAAAATATACAATATCTTTGTTAAAATGTGCAAAAGTCATTGAAATTACGTCATAGTAATCTTATTTATTTTCCTAACCAAACATGTAGGATGTGTACTTGTTTACATGACCATCAAAATATTTTGTACAATCTTTAGTGGGTGAGTAAAACTAATTTTTGAAATTAAAAGTTTTCAGCTATCCAACTAATAATTTTTGTAAACCATTAAAGAACATATAAATCAACTACATTTAAAATAAAAAGATTTATACTATACATATGAAGGCTATCCGTACTCTAGAGTAGTAGAGTCATCTGCTTGGAGCCAGTAGCTTTTTGACATTGCTCATTGTTAATCATCTGGACACAGGGGTGGACTACCCTAATACTCCAGATGCCCTGAAATACAGGTAAAATTGTTAGAATGGATGAAATTCCAGTATAAAATCTTGAAAGGGCTATTAATCATTTACTAAAATATAACAATTAAAATCTAATTCCCGTTACTAAACTCTATATATAAATTGTGATGAGTGGGCCAATATTGCTATAGATGATTTATGAACATTTTTAATCAAAATTAGAGTATGATGAGTAATGTTTGGGTGGTTTACAGCAGACGTATTTGTTTAAAATGAAAATATTTTGATCAGTATTTATTTAATATTGCTTATTAATAAGCACCATTCTCTGTAAATATAAAATGGTTTTCAAGTTGATGACAACCGTTGATAGTGCATGTATTATTCACCACTATAACGCTGATCGTAGAATATGGGCGAATACGAGGGGTGAATGAGTGTAATGAATGTAGTCATCGTTACTAACTAAGGTCAGTTAAGTGGAATTAAGTGTTTTGGAAATTGTAGGTGTTCTGATTTAGGGTCTCTTACCAATAAAATAGCGTCCACTTAATGATCGCTATCGGCAAAGACCCTACTATATAGAGAGGTCTCGAGAGTTTACGAAAGATAACAGCCTGGCTTATATATGTTAGGGTGGGATAGGAACTGAGTCTTGTTGTAAGTTATGTAAAAAACACGACGTGGTTTGGATTTCTGTCTAATCTGTAGATTCCTTAGCTGCCATTAGGCTGTTAGTAAATGGTCCTTTATACGGAAAGTAAGAACAGTAACTATGACTAACCACGTTACACTCATTAACAACTCATATTAACTCAACTTTTGATGATCGGGGTCTTATTAATAAGTACAAACAAACTCAATAAGGCGATCTGGACTCACTTTGGATGCTCACTAACTCAGTTAATGTTGATTAACATTTGACATGCGTTCATTAACTGTTAAAATCATGTAAGTAATTATGTCTCATGAAATACCACCAACAGTTTCATTTTCGTCAACGACTAGTAGAGAGTCAAATGACTAAACTAATTCAGTAAATTTTAGTTACCACTGTGTGTGTGCGTGTGTGTGTGTGTGTGTGTGTGTGTGTGTGTGTGTGTGTGTGTGTGTGTGTGTGTGTGTGTGTGTGTGTGTGTGCGCGTGCGCGCGCGCGCGTGTGTGTGTGTGTGCCAAGCCTTTTTAGTAAATTAATCTTAAAACCTCGCACCATCCAGTTTAGGCTTCTTTTCGCATAACTACTAGTGCCCTCACCATGTATTTCTTTCGGTAGACTAAGAAAAATATGATTGTTGCATTATCACCCAACTATTTGCTTCCAAATAACAGGAATATATCAATAAAATTTCTTTAAAACTAATTATATTTTTTTATAAATACAATATAAAAAGTATACTTACATTATCTGTATAACGAGGGACATATATCAGTTTGGGTGGATCTTTTTCCTCTAAAAGTGGAACCATGTACAGACGGTCTACACTAGTGTTGTTGTAATCGACAAAGTACAGCGTGATATTGAACACTTCCATACCGTATATATCTGTCCATTGCGTAGCATTTGGAAGCAAGTTTTCCATATCTCCCAAACCCTTGTAGTCGAGTTTTATGATAAATGTTGTAGAATTAATATAAATGCCCTGGGGGTCTTGCCCGTGATGAATATAGCCTA
The DNA here is from genome assembly GCA_035578905.1 of Stictocephala bisonia. NCBI lineage: Eukaryota > Metazoa > Arthropoda > Insecta > Hemiptera > Membracidae > Stictocephala > Stictocephala bisonia. The sequence continues at coordinate 21,964 of JAQJVL010006838.1, read as the reverse complement.
GCTTTGTCAGTCCAAGGCGATGTTCCTTATCCCCCGTCGGGTGAACTACGAATGTTCCGATCCACTGATATGTGCCTGATATTGCTCCCGTCTAAGTCGGCCTTGAACAAGGCGTAGTCACTCACAAAGAACAACAACCTGTAATGATAATAAGATCTATCTTAAATTTGAACATTTCAAAATGTTACAAAAAGTGAGATTACTGTAGTTCGATAAACTATAAAATTTAACACATCCAAACAAATTAAATTCACTTTGCAAAAATAATTCACTGGACATTCTTCAGCCGCTAAACTCATTTTAAAAACAACGCTTTTTTAGTACTCATCTTCTAAAGTGGTTAGTTCATTCTATAAAAAAAATCATAACGTAGAAGATATCATAATTTTCTCTAAAGTGTCCAGGTAGATAAAAAGGTACTTTAAATTTGGTATACCTTTTAGTGGAGATAGATGCCTAATTAAGAAACACTTACCCATGGGCTTATATTTTTCGACATAGCGTGACTTCCCAAATATGGGAAGAGTACAGGGTAAAAAATTATGTAGTCACATCGGATGGTTAGAGTCCATGGTTCATGGTTAGAGTAGAGTGGTGTGGTCTACCTCCCTTTCATCAGTCCATGGTTACAGTGAAGTGTGGGCTACCAGTCATTGGGCACATCGTTGGAATCAAGGATATTCACCCATCGTTGGAAAATAGGGTGACTTCGACTAACAGTCGTGAGGTTCATAGTTAGAGTGGATAGTGGGCGTCCAGTCATGGGGTCCATGGTTAGAGTGGAAGGTGGGCTACCATTCGTTGAGTTCAAGTTAGAGTGGAAGGTGGGCTACCAGTCATTGGTCCATGGTTGGAATGAAGGGTGGGCTATTAGCCGTTGGGCCCATGGTTAGAGTGGACGGTGGGCTACCAGTCATTTTATCTATAGTTAGAGTGGGGGGTAGGCTACCGGTCATTGTGTCCATGGTTAGAGTGGAATTTGGGCTACCAGTCATTGGGTCAATGGTTAGGGTGGAAGGTTGGGCTACCAGTCTATGGGTCTATGGTTAGAGTGGAAGGTGGGCTACCATTCATTGGGCCCATGGTCGGAATGAAAAAATTGGCTACCAGTCTTTGGGTTTATGGTTAGAGTGGGAGGTGGGCTACCAGTATTTGGGTCTATGGTTGGAGTTGAAGGTGGGCTACCAGTCATTGGGTCCATGGTTAGAGTGGGAGGTGGGCTACCGGTTACTGTGTCCATGGTTAGAGTGGAATATGGGCTATCAGTCATTGGGCAATGGTTAGAGTTGAAGGTGGGCTACCAGTCATTGGGTCAATGGTTAGAGTGGAAGTTGGGCTACCAGTCTTTAAGTCTACGGTTAGAGTGGAAGTTGGGCAACCAGTCATTGGGCCCGTGGTTGGAATGAAAGGTGGTCTACCAGTGCTTGAATCCATACTCTTATTTGATTGTTATTGTAGTTGGTGAGTGGTAATGATAATTGGGTGGTATTATAAATTTATTATGTATTATAAATGTCTTTTAATTTTGCAATGCTATTTTTAAATTTAGTTTCCCAATCATCACTAATTTCACTAATAAAAATTTTAGCTAATAAATTACTGGATTTTCCGACTTGCTGCTGATTGTTCTCGGTTGAAGTATTGGGCTGAGAACAATTTTGTACTTAATAATCTGAAAAAAAGAAAGAAAAAACAGGATATTGCATAATTTTCAAAACAAGGTATATTACAAATTGGGCAGCATGATAGACAAATATAAACCTCATAGAATGAATAGAAGAAATCATAATTTTGAAAAAGACCCTTACATTAGTAGTTACCTTTTAATGCTTAAACTCACTTTTCAAATGGTTCAACAACGATGTTGTTGGGGAACCGGAAGTACTTTATCAGCAAACGTCTGTTACTGCCACCTAAGTCCACCATCTCGATGGTCTGATGTTTGTCGCAAAGCCAGTAGAGTGTCTCGTGAACCCAGTCAACGGCCAGTCTCACGTTCCCCCTCACCCGCTGACTGACGATGGGGACCAATGAGTAGATACGTTCTTTGGGCAGAAAGTCAACCCTAAAAACATTTGTTAGTATTATGGTTACGATAGATTACTATTTGGTTACACTAGTAATCTATTCAGTTAGATTACTATATATTGTTACACACAACATACTTGCAACAGCCCTTGCTTCGCTACGGGGTGGTTCTCTATGTTTGCTTACCGGGGTGGTTCTCTTGCAACCATCATTACAAAAGCTCAGCCTGCTTCCGTTTTTCTAGATTACAAGGTTTTATAGTCCAGAAAACCCCATAAGTATAGTTAAGGGGGATGAAAAGTAGTTCAATCATGTCAGAGTTTCTAGAAATGACCTAAAAATTTCACAATGAAAATCAAATTAGCCAAGCTTTTGTGTCATGCTTATATTTTGTTGTATCAGCTGAATGAAATAAATAATTAAATTAAATTAATGCCAATGTTAACCTTATAGAATAAAAGTCTTCCATTCTGAAAGGGAATTTCGAAAATCCTTTCTAAGTTGGTCTGTATGATACAACATCAAAATGTGTTTAGTGGTTTCGGAGATATCGTGATTAGAGAGCACATTGTATTTACATTTAAAATATTAAAATTAAATTATCTAAAATAACAGTGAAAGATCGTGTTATTTTACCATACGAAGTTTAGGCTAAGTATCATTCTCTAACATTTAACCTGGGGACCAACGGAAGTGACTTCCGAACTACCACCAGTGACCGGGCAGGCGGGCTGCGTTCAAGGACGGGATCGTTCAGACGGTCACTTATCCAAAGGACAGCCACGCTTGATGTTGCTTGACTCTGTTATCTTGCGATTACGTTGGAACCCTCCGGTCAAAGCCACTGGCAAATCACGTAAATCTACTCTATTTATGTAATGAAATGTATTAGAATAAATTAAATGTATGTAGTGAATATACTCCATTCATGTAGTTAAATCATTTTAAATTCTGTAGGGAATCATATAAAACTATTTTACTCTAAATCTAAATATATATCAACCTTTTAAAATCTACTTACCAATGAAAGGTAAGCAACGTTACATATTTGAATCACAAATTATTTTAACTTGAAATATACGTCATAAATATATAAGGCAATGTGTATATATTCTAGTGTACATAGAATATATACACATCGTATTTGTAAAATTGCTTATTATCTAATCAATATTTTACGAAGCCAATACACCAGACTTTTAAAATTAATAAACATATTAATGATCAAATGGTCTAAAATTAATCTGTTTGAATAAACTAGCATAATCTTAAAATGTAAAGATGTTCGTAAGTGTGATAAAATCATTCATTGGCAGAATTCCTTATCAAATTATTTTTGTATAACCAGATAATTCTAGACCTACGTGTATATAATTAAATAAAACTATTAAAAAAAACATACGTATGAAGTGAATTAGGAGTAAATTACACAGAAGTTGCATCAAACAAAATTACCTATTTACTTCGTAGTACTCATTATTTAATAAATTGTATTAACTGAACAATATATATATCTAAAAAGTTTTTACTTAATCTTAAATCAACATATAGTATTTGTAATTTTTATAAATAATAGGTAAATTAAATGTTCCTTACATACTTATACATTTAATAACAAGTTATTGTTGACTAACCTAAATATCGTGTTATTGGCTGCGAAGAAAACTAAGTTCTTACTCCAATGAAAGTCGATGCTATAGACATTTAAGTTTTCCCTTTCTAAGAAAAGAGGACGTCGTTCTATTGTTGATAAGTCCACCAACGCAATTGAATCTTCTTCTGCCACCAGTACTTTAACTGACACGGCCACTGAGGGGAGTTATAAAAATACATAAGTTATTAAATCGACCATAAAATAATACTTATTAAATATAAACAGCACGTTATTATTATTCATTAAGATACTTCCCGTAGATACATGGGGACAAGTATGAGTGGCGAATGAGTGTGATGAGTGTAGTTGAACAAGAGTAGTCATTGTTACTAACTAAGATCGAATGTTCCTTAAAAAGAACCATTTGTAAATAGCCCAATAGCTAGAGGACAACTAAGGGACCAACAGTTTTACGTGTCCAAACCACGTAGTATTAGTTTGAATTCCAGCTAATTGACTAGTCTGATACTCAGTTCTATTCCCTTCACAACATCCAGACCCAGGGATATTACTCTAAGAAGTAATTGAAACAATGTAGGTTTCTCTACATTTCTAAGTAGAACTATTACACTAAACATTCAATTTCCTTTCCGAATTTTTAAATAGATTTATTTTTATTGGTTTCACTATCAGAGTACTTTTTCTGTTTGTGATGAAAATATGTTCTATATTTTATTTTATTGAAATACATAGCTAAATGCATAGAAACACATTAATTTAGGCTGTTTTCAACTTACATAAAGATAGTTTATTTATGTAAGGGAAGAAAATATGTAGTGTCATTCTTTCTTTATACAGTTAACGCTGTCTGATGGGAATTTTATCTTGATTAGTTCTTTCATCATGAGAATGACAAAATACATTCATACCAATGGCTACTAATAGAGAATGTGAACTAAGGTTGAGATAGTATGTCGGTAAAAGTAATTGGGTGAATGGTACGTGGTGTTTAAAAATTTAAGGGCTTAAACTACATGCTTGGGGCTACTTAAAAACGCAAATTTCAGTTTTATATGCCAAATGGTTAGTGTGGTATGTCCAAATTAAGATTTTTTTTAAATCGTGGACCTAACCATAAAAATGCTTTATTACTTACTCAAAAGATCATATTTTTAAAACTATGACACCATTTTTGAAATCTAAATTATAATTTCAACAAGAATAATGAGATAGTAAGATGCGTAAATTAAGGTTGGTATTTAAAATTATGCGTTAAAATAAAAAAATAATGTTTTTGTAAAATTTTAAACAATGTTTTACGCGTGGTTAATAAATTATGGTAACTGACATAACGTGTCAAACCATACAGAGAACTGCGTAATTTAATTTTCTTTTCAATGGTATAATTGTGATTTTAATTATTTTGTTTCGTCATTGAAAACGGTAGATTAAACTGAATTAAAACACAGTTTGCAGAAAACTTGAAGTTTTGACTATTTATTACAAGAAAGATTATAATACTTTGATTTGACATAACATACTAATTACATTCATAAAAATAATTGAAAAAAATGTCAACTTAAAAGAATAAGATTTACAAATGTTGTTCTAACTGCCTTCCTCCATTTCTGATGCAGGCCCGTGCTCTCTTGCGCATTTGTTGAACTGTCACTTTTGTAGAGACTTCTTGGCGCACTACTTCAGCAGCCTCAGTTATTCTCTCCCTCAGTTCTTGTTCTGTGTTGATAGGTGCAGAATAAAATGTTGTGTTTCATCCATCCCCATACACAGAAATCCATGGGACTTAGGTCCGACGATCTAGCTGGCCACGGTACGGTCCCACCTCGTCCAATCCATGTAGGATAATTGAGCGTCAACCAGTGACGCACTCTTGCGGTGAACTGCGGTGTAGCTCCGTCTTGTTGGAAAATGAGACTGTCTCTTTTTTCTTGGTTGAGATGGTCTAGCAGCAAAGGGAGACTGTGCTGTAAAAAGTCCAAAAAGCGTTCCCCGTTAAGGTTTCACTCGAAAAAATATGGGCCAATAAGCGTTTCACCTACTACCCCAAACCATACAAACAAATACTATTTGAAATCTCCTTTGAAACGATCGTTCTTTGGTTGCTCTTGGGTTATCTTCCGCCCACATGTGCATATTATATGTATTAAAGATTCCTTGTCTTGTAAATATGGCCTCATCTGGCCAAAGGATCTTTTTGAAGAAATGATACTGCTCAATATCGCTATTGAGCAACCATCTACAGAACTGAACACGAGAAGCGAAGTCTTGAGCTTCAAGTGCTTGTACAGGCGTGAAGTGGTATGGATGAAACTTGTTTCTATGAAGAATATCCAACACTTTCCACTGTGAAACATTTAGTTAAGCCACAATTGCCCTACTACTACTCTCTGGGTTTTCTTGAAAGGTATTTAGAATCAATTCTTCAACACCTACATCATAATTAACTGGACCTACCTCAGAAGACTTTTTTTGAACTTTTCCACGCTCCCCTAACCTCTGGTGAAGTCTAGTGAACACCTGTGGTCTGGGAGTTTTTCGATCTGGGTACCTTAAACTATACTCTCTTTGCGCAGCAAGTGCATTGCCATTGCAAAATCCATAAACAAAATGCATTTCTGCATATTCTCTTGTAGTGAACTCCATGATGCTACAGAACTGAATAGCTTGTACACATACCCGGTCTAAAGAGTAAACAGATAATGGATTCCAGTTTTCCTCGTGATAAGTTTGCTTTAAAAGAAACTAACTTTTGTTAAACTAAGCAGGTAGTGGAATTTCCCAGTCATGAAGGACAACAGACAAAACTATTGAACAGGTTGGGGTGTATGCCGTGTCTAAGAATTGTAGTAAAACCCCATTTGTCCCTGATTTACATGTGTTTTTAATCACATAACGTTATTTGAATGTCCAGTCCTAGTTGCTGGCTAGTAAGATAGTCTTAAAATTTTTTAACCACTCTGTGTTTCTTTCTATTCAAATAATAATAAAAATAGAACATTGTACGATAATAGAAACAAAAGCATATCACTGGAAAGAACATTAAATTATGCAGTTTTCTGTATGGTTTGACACATTATATCCGTTACCATAATTTAGTAACTACGCGTAAAACATAGTTTAAAATTTTACAAAAACATGATTTGTTTAATTTAACGCATATTTTAAGTACCAACCTTAATTTATGCAGGCTATTAGCTCATTATTCTTGTTAAAAATTTAATGTAGATTTTAAAAATGGTGTCATAGTTTAAAAAATATGATCTTTTGAGTAAGTAATAAAACTTTTTTATGGTTAGGTCCACGATTTAAAAAGAAATCTTAATTTGAACATACCACACTAACCATTTGGCATATAAAACTAAAATTTGCGTTTTTAAGTAGCCCCAAGCATGTGGTTTAAGCCCTTAAATTTTTAAACACCACGTACCCTGTATATTACATAAATAATATATGTCAGGTGGATAGTTGAAAGTAATTTGTATAGTAGTACTTCTTATTCCTACAAACTTGGAAGCAATTTTTTGGTTTTGCTGTAATCAAGCCAGTTTTGTAAAAAGGCTTCATCCACGAGATATCACCATACTTTGACCATTAAAAGAATTTAAATAACATACAATAATCTAGTAACAATGTATTTGATTACTTTAAACTATACATTTATAAATTTTAACGTGTAATATTCAAACTAAAATGCAGTACTCTCTTAACATAATGTTGGTTAAGAGATTATAAAAACATTTTAATATTTAATTGTGGTCAAATTCAATATGTGAGAAGTCAAATTTTATTAAAGTAAGAACTTATCCATAAATTTTTATAGAAATTGTACATCTAAGAAATAAAGATTTTAAGAAAAAGGTTTTCTAGAACTTTAAATAAAAAAAAAAAAAAAAAAAAAAATCTACATATATAATTTATAATAACATTTAAAAGTCAATACATAGTTAGTAAACCTTTAAAAACATATTTACTAACATTTTCTTAAAACATAAATACTATAGTAAACATTAAAAAGAAATAGAAACAAAAAAACAGTGTTATAATAAACCTGTTATAACTACATAAAATTACAAACAATAAGAGCCAAATTCCTAGGACCTATAACCAGTTTTTTATGTCATATTTTACAAGTAATGACAATCCATAACCTACATCATTCTTAACTCTGTGTTTTGTTCGTCACCAGCCAAAGAGGAAAAGAAAAGAGAGGTAGCTTTCGTATGGCCGTAGCGAATGTCTCAGAGGCAGTTATAAATAATTGTTTATACACATGTAGAAGTACTTCGTAACTTTATCTTCGAGGATATTTAGGGAATAAAGGAAGTAACTGACAATGCTGGCCCAGTTATACGTATGTAACACTGGAGAACTAACTATTCGACACACGTTTAGCGCACTAATGGATGGGACCTGTGTTTCCTTCTTCTCTGTGCACCTGCTCAGTCCTTGTCTTATTGTTTTGGTTTTGTCTACTCTATATTTATATATTACATGGTATATATTACACTGTCTATGTAAGGGTTGGTGGGAGGGTCATCACTACCCTCACGTGTATACACACAATTAGCGTTTTTCATGAACCACTTGCTCACAGTTGATTAAATCAATGATTGAAGACAATGCGTTCTTTTCCCTTGCCTTGGGGTTTATTGAGATATTCCATCATTATAGTTTCAAGGTTTCCTTTTGGTAGGTGAAGTAAAGTAAAGATTCGATCTCTATAATTTGAATTAATTAATGACATATGTAACAGCTGTTTTTGTATTATTGTTTTGTCAATAAAAGTTCGTATTGTAATTCCGATCTTTTATTGACATAATAGTTAGTAAAACACATCAGTAGGGTTAATTGGGTTATAACTAAAATTAAAAATAATATCACATGATTATAGTTATTTTTCCTGTAGCTGGAGACAGAACCATCCCGAATGGAAACCCAGAAGGAATTAGATCCTCTTTCCTGAACCATCTCGGCAGTTCCAGAACCTTGTAAGATTGCAATGGCACCTTATATAGAGAAACTTAGCTGACCAGTAAGTGAGTGATAGTCTAGCTTATAGTGGCAGTCCACAGTGTGGCAGTGTTCAATAGTGATGGCTCACGAACTGTGACATGAGTGTGAAAAGTGACATTGATTATTGTAAATAACTTTGGTTGTATTTCAAGTATTATATATTGTCTGTATGTAATTATAAATGTATGAGTGTAAGTAAAAATACATTTAGTAGTCACGTGAAACTACCTTGTATTCCGACCCTGTGAACCAGAACAATATATATACAGCTGTATATATATATATATATATATATATATATATATATATATATATATACTGTATAGCTTCTTGTATATTAGTTTTGCTATCACTTGAAGATGGAATCGAATTTTAGCCTACTTCTGAAAAATTGGATCAGCGTTAGACTTAACGAATGTCTGTTGATAAAATAATTGGTGTTAAAAAATACAGTAAAACCGGTTATTACGTGAAAAATAACCTAAAAAAGCCCTAACCTTATTCAAGTAAGTAGGTCTGTTACACTTTAAAAGTGTTTACGATAACTTACAATTTTGTAAAGGTTTACTGGTAATGCCAACCTGTCGTAACATTTACTGTTTAGAGTTTGCGATAAGGGTGTAAAGGGAGAAAACGAATAAATGGTTGATGCTTTGTCAGTTGGAGTGGGGGCTGTTCTACCACATATAGTAATGGGGGTTGTTGCACAACTTGCCAGACCATCAATAGTACACTAACACTAGATCTGAGGTCAAAAACTTGTTCAACCGAAAAAAAAATAAAATTACACACACACACACACACACACACACACACACACACACACACACACACACACACACACACACACACACGCACACACACACACACACACACACACACACACACACACACACACACACACACACACACACACACACACACACACACACACACACACACACACACACACACACACACACACACACACACACACACACACACACACACACACACACACACCCAACTACTACCCAATATTGTGTGGACAACATCTATACATGTGTAATATACCAATTACAATTGTGAAATAAAGAAACTCAAGACCAACTAAGCTAATATACCAATATACATGTTGAAGTATCGATTACTTAAATTAACTAGTCCAAGTATTAACTTCTTTGATTATCGTTACCGACCAAGTGCTTCAGGGAAGCTTCGAACAGTTAAACAGAATGCAACTTTGCTGGAAGAAAACTATCATTCTTAGTGGATCAAGGAAATATCCTTTAATAAACTGAATACTTAAATATTAAATTAGCACATACTCATCAGTAAGACGCCGATCGATGAGATTTGGACGAATACGAAGGGTGAACGAGTGAGATGAATGGCTGTAGTCATTGTTACTAAGTTGACTGTCGCTTAGATATACCCATTTATTAATAGCCCAATAGCCAGGGCAACTAAGAGACCTACAGTTTTACATGGAATACGAACCATGTAGTATTGGTCTAATTTTAAGCCAGTTGACAAGATTCATATTCAGTTCTATTCCAACACAACATCCAGACAGGAATAACACTCAATACAAGACACTCCAGATTTCTCTATAGAAGTAGCCACGTTGGTAGTAAAAGGACCGAGTATAGAGAATATTACCTAAAATCCCTATCAAAAATTTGTCTCCAAGTAGCTGAGTTACAGCACAGCACCAATAGTATCTAATATCTCCACAACACTTTGTCCTCTGGGACCCATCCCCAAACATAATAAAGAAGTCACGTAGTACAGGGGGATGGTTCAAGTCCAGACAAGTGATAGGATCACGGGTGGCACTCGGAGGTTTAAGTATAACTCAGTAGCGGGGCGGAACAATACAATTTATTAAAAAAAAAAACATTAATTATTATTTTTTAAAATCAGGCAGAAGGCCACAATATCAAAAATTACAACCTAAAAGTAAACAATAACATATTAAACACAACTTAAGCAAAAGAACAAATAACAAAAACAGATGTGCCTATCTGCAAATTTACCAAAAATGATAGTTGTAAAAAAAATTAAATATAAAATAATATATATATATATATATATATATATATATATATATATATATATATATATATATTATGAAGAAAGAATTTAAATAGAAAATTTATAATACTGAACAAAACCGATCAACTAGCAATTTAGCCATAATCATATGCTTTTACCGATGCCAGGAAGTCAGCTGGCACTCCTGGGTAGCTATGAATAGAAAAAGAAAATGTTAAAAATATGCCAAATTCTTAAAACCCCCCTAAAAAGCTATCGTATACCCTTTTAAAGGGTAACAAATCTACTTACTTGAATAGGTTAAGGGGTTTTAAGGTTATTTTTAACGTACTAACAGGTTTTACTGTATTTTTTAGTGACCAGACTCTTCCCTCAAGTAGCTTGGTTAAAGCACTATTACACCTTGGGTTGTTATTATTGCAGTGACATAATATCTTTAATGAATGATAAGGATGTAGTATAGTTACAATATTAGTATGATAGTAGATATACGAACATTTCAAAATTATCATGAGTAGAAAGGGTGGTAAAAAATGTTATTTGAAGTTTTAGGAAGTCAGATTACAATTTTGGTGGGATTTCAGGGGTAGGTTAGGGGATAATTTACGTGACCTGAAAGCACCATGGAAACATAAATTTCAAATTCTAATTAAACTAGACAGAATGATACTGGGTGTAAGACAAGCTTGGTTTAGTCTATAGTGATAATACCCGTTCGGTATAATGCCTTCATACACGGGGCTCTTTAGAAAGGTAAGTTCCCCTAACTTTTTACATTCCCCTAATAGTTTACGTCGTCTAAAAGCACCCTTGAAATATAAGTTACAAACACTAATTAAACTAGACAAGATAATACTTGGTGTAAAACAAGCTCGGTTTAATGTATAGTGATAATACTTGTCCAATTACCCTCCATATACGGGGTAATTGGATTGGATTCCTTAATTCCTTAAAATTCCTTCCTTAAACGTTCCTTCCTTAAATTCCCTAAATTCCTTCCTTAATTCCTTAAAATTCCTTAAAAACTTAGGGAAGTAAGTTAAGGGATAATTTGTGTGGCCTGAAAGCACCCTTGAAACCTAAATTACCAACTCTAATTAAACTAGACATGATGATACTTGGTGTTATAGAAGCTTGGTTTAGTCTATAGTGATAATACCAGTCTAGTTACCCTTCATATACGGGGCTCTTGAGCGAAGTAAACCAGGGGATAGTTTACGTGGCTTGAAAGCAATATTGACACCTAAATTACTAACTCTAATTAAACTAGACAAGATAATACTTGGTATAATACAATCTTGGTTCAGTGTACAGTGATGAAATTCAGCCAGTAGGCCTATATTACATAGAAAACATATTAAAATGGCCATGAGTCCCGTGAGAAATCAACTAAACTCTAGCCTAGAAATAAATCTGAGATTAGCCTGGACATACTTGGAAGTTTTTATACCTCAGTGTGTATAAAAATATCCAAGTATAATTTAATTTGGTTCTTATTAAGGAAAATAATTTTGAGTTTTGAGAAAAATATTACATTTAGTTTCTGAGGGTGATCTTTGAAAAGAAATTCATACATATTTTATTTATTTTGTGCCAGTGCTTCTTGTTATTTCCCTATTTGGGGTATCCAAATTAATTACATCGTCTAAACATATATAAAATTTAGATACATATATACATAAAAAATTTAGATAAATAACTTGGTCTGTTTACTCTTGATTGATTAGTACCAAATGTTATTACTAATTAATTTATTAAATATATTTGAAAAGTTAATATTAAACATATTTAATTGATCAACTTGACCTCTATGTTGCCTAAACAGAACAATTAAAATATATTTGAGAATCGGGGATTTTATTTATACATCTATACGTGCTACCAACAAAATATATGCTTAATGAAAATCAATTAATGAAGATGGAACGTAACGACCTAGACTTTGATTAGGTAATTTCTTTGTTAAGGTCATAATTGAGAGGAGTTATACATAAAGATACAATATTAGCTTCAATACTTGTTAAGGGGTGTATTCCGTTTATATACTTAATAAAAACAGTAGTATTACAACAATGGAACAAATACATTTTGACTGGGTTTTTAGGAAGATCAATGTTTTAGGTTAGTTATAAAAGTACTGAAAATACTTCTCGAAGAACGTATTTAGCATAGCTACAGAGAAGAAAGTACCAGAGGTCACATCCAATAGTGCACTAAATGTGTGTCTAGTAGTTATTTCTCCAGTTTTCCATGCCATGGCAGGACCAGCACCTTGTCAGTCCTCAATGATAAACGTGGTACTACTACTGATTTATAAAGATGTAAAGTAGCAGTTAATTAATTGCCTCTGCCACAGAGGCATTCCTGCTGCTTTACCAATAACAATAAATTGACCCTTTAGAAAATGTTCCGTTTTTGAGTTAGTAAGTTATCAATGTGTGTTCGGAAATTCTTCACATAGTAAACCTATTTATAATATTTCTTATTGGAGTTCGTGTCTAGTTTGAATAATAACAATGTTTTATTATCACAAATTTATACGTTTTACAAATTGATGAACGAATAAGTCTCAAGTAAAAAATCTAAAAATCAAAATTCCTTAACTTAATATAATATATTGGAATAACAAATTAACAAAGCGGGTAGAGATTGTATGTAAAATAAATAGTAAAGCTGTAACTTTAGGAAAGTAGTTAACATATCACATTGTATATAACCAAATTATTTTAATATTCCTTTTATTATTTGATAACATTTAGACTAGTAACGTACTTATAGCATTACCACAATGTACACCCATATTAAATACGTCATAATGAATGTTTCAATTTACTTTATAAGGAAATAATCAAACAAAATACACATACACACAAAAGGCAACAATATTTTTATCGATAAACCAACAATAATCTGTTTACATAGTTTTATAATCACGATGGAGTTCTGATCTTTGCTCTTTCTTTAATTTTAAATATTTTCAGAAGCGTCCCTTCTGAGACTTTTATTTACTAAGAGGGCTTCCCTTATAGTAATGTTTGGGTTAGGGTTTTCCAGAAATTGTTACACGAACTGTTTATCTTGTCCTCTTGTTTATCACGGTTTATCGCACTTCCTTCACAGTAGCACCAGCCTGTGCCAGGCACTCCGCCCCCAGTATCTCCACAGTCCGTCATGTGGTACGCACTGATCTCGGCTAATTTACTTCTGTTGTTAGGTATGTGCTCGCTTCAATTTTGTCAAATTTTTACAGTAAATTTATTATCATTTAAAGTAAAAAATTTGGTAAATAATTAAGCGTAACGGAGTTCTTAAATGGTTGTTCTACGTGTAATATGTCAGCTTGGTTAAATTGTAATAAGCTTGTTGCCGAAAGTATAATACGATGTCGTTCATCATTTTCAAACTATACTCTACCATAAAAAAAAATTATTCTTTATACAAGTTTTAAAAGAATATATTTGTTTTTAATGGAATTTAAATAATAATGCAATGCAATTAGAGTAGTTAGAAAATAACTACTTTGTAATCGAGGGCTTCATAATTCAATTTTAATTTTATTGGTTTTTTTTTTTAATAACTACACGTCAATTACAAGTTATATTTTCAATAAGAAACCTTTCAAGAATTACGTATAGTTAAATTTATTAGAAGAGAAACAATTACTTCAATTCTTCTTAATCTCAATAAAGTTTTATGTAAAAGTTAGGCCTACTTAAAAAACCTTATATTGGCTACGTTTAAATTTTAAGTACGTTATGTAGTTTTTATATCAATTGGAGTTAAATAAATCGTATTACGAAATCTAAAATAAACATGGAAATCAAAGGATCTCAATGCAAAGAGTAATATTAAAAGTTTTAATCATATATACACAAAGTATATCAACTTAAAAATTTTATTTATGCATAATGCTTTATTGTTTTTAGAAACATTATATTAATCTCAAACGAAAATCGAATTCATTCTTTATTAAAGCTAAAATAATAATAAATATAATATATCATCCAACATTGACATTAAAATAAAAACCAAACAAACTCTCATAAATGAAACTATAAATGCTATTTTATTTAGTTGATTATTCTAACTTAAAAGGGTTTAAACCCAAAATAATTAAATCTATTCTATAAATCAATCAATCAAATCTGTATTATTTATATAGATCAAAAGACATTAATATTTAATTTCAATGTAATTTAATATGTTGCAGATTAAATGTTTTGAGAAATTTAAATTCATCTGAATTTAAAATATGTAGCCAAAGAGGAATAAATAGAGAGGTTCTTATCAGTTTTAATCATAATTTAAAGAAATATCGTGAATTTAGTAAATCTATTTTGAGAAAGTTTTTTAAAAATTTGTTCGTTAGAAAATTGTAACAAAAGCTGGATAGAAAAAAAATGGAATATACTCAAACAGAACCTTTAAGAGACATTTTGCTTGAATGCGTGCAATATAAAGAGAAAAAGATTGGAAAAAAAACTTGAAACACGTTTTTTGGTACTAACAAATCTGAATAACTTTTAATTATTCTGCCTTTACATTTCATTAAAAGTTTGTACCCAATGTGATTAAATTAATTAATTTAATTGTACTCTTGTATTATAAATTTAATTAATTATATACATTTATTAATTCAATAATTAAAGAGTTAAAAAATTTACACTTTAATCAATTTAACTAACATATATGTAATTAAATTAATTAATGAGCTGTTAGTGTCACACTAGTTGTCAATTTGATACGATTTTTGCCAATAAAAAGTGAACAAAATTTATAAAAACATCCTTTTTTATCTGCCCTAACATTGAGATTGTTTATGTCTGGAAACTTTCCCTGAAACATGACTGTTATACATGGTTCTAAAGGAGTTTCTTATTGGAATCATAATTTAAAATCAATATAAGTAATAAAGCATTTCAATACATTTTAAAGTTTATTTATGTGAGGCCTTTCGATTACGAAAAGATCATTGTCAAACACTCACATCAACTAATAAATCAACTTAAATCTACATTTTGTATTAGTTGATGAACAATTTGGACAGTGAATTTTTTCGTAATCGAAATGCCTCTCAGAAATAAACTTTAAAATTGATTAGTTTGTTTGACTACTTTTATCGATTTTTTAAATGTGTATTATAATCTGATTTATTTATCAACTGATTAATACTGTAACATCGTGTTAGCATGGGTTGGAATAACTTTGATCTTATGTGTATGTTTGTAAATTAAACTTATACATTGTTAAAGCCTTATGAGCTTATATATATATATATATATATATATATATATATATATATATATATATATATATATGACAAATAAAGGTTAAAATGTTTTAACTTAATGCTAAATCTTAATTACGAATACTAAAGTTAAATTTACACAAAGGGTTGGGTTGAATTTACACAAAGGGTTGAGTTGAATTTACACAAAAGGTAGGGTTGAATTTACAACAAATAATAAGGTTAACGTACTTTTGTCGTCTTCAGCTACAAAATCCTATTTATTGGACTAACGGTTTCAGAGCAAGAACTCCATTGTCACATCCACTGTACGTTGTCAAAACAGCTACCATTGTAGCTGAAGACGACAAAGGTGCGTTAACCTTATTATTAGTTGTACATTCAACCCTACCCTATGTGTAAATTCAACCCTACCCTATGTGTAAATTCAACCCTACCCTGTGTGTAAATTCAACCTTAGTATTCGTAATTAAGATTTAGCATTAAGTAAAAACATTTTATTTTATCTAGCATCATTTATAATTATTACTCTGACTTTATGAATATCTGCCGATGTTCACCATGAGCAAATACTAGGCCAGTATTGTATTTTCCCATTGTCTATTTTTTTCTTATGTTAATATATTAAGAACTAACTTTACTCTTAGTTTTAGAATTACGATGAATTAATTGCAATTTAAGCATTTAAAATATAGATTTATAACTCATTTGACGAAGGCTATTTGGATGCTTTGCATCTGCCAAATGGTGAAAAAGGATATTTATTTATTTATATTCATCAATTACAACTATAGACCTGATATTGTTTAGTTTTAGTATTTAAGAATTTTTACGACTTAAGGAATTTAATGATTGCTTTAGTATAACAAGAAGAAAACCACATAATTTAAATTTAATGAAGGTATTTATTTATTATTTCAGCATCCATAACACCTTATAAATACATGAATGGAGTTAAGGTTAAATTTGTCAATATTAGAAATACAAATGGCATAATGCGTAGTACTAAAATTAACCTAATGCTAATTAAATCTAACAGCAAAACATTATACAGGGTGTCCCTGAACTCTCTGAGGATCTTTTTAGGTATTGATTGTGGGTAAAAAGCAAGACATAATATCATATTGAAAAATTCCAAATCACCTCCGTTACCCGTACAGCCGCCATTTTGAATTTATTACAAATTATTTTTTATTTTTAAAACAATTTAACCTATAGAGTTTAAATTTGATATACACATTAATAAAACCACCTTTTAACTGATATAAAAAAAATCAAAAACCTCTTTTAAATATTTTCAAAATGGCGGCATTTTGAAATGTTTGATCCTTAATAACTTTTATACGGTTAGGAATACAAAAAAATCAAATGTGATTTTGTTGTATTCCTTACCTTCCAAAAGCTATTAAGGATAAAATGTTTCAAAGTATCATTTTGAAAATAATTAAAAAAGGTTTGATTTTTTATTTCAGTAAGAAATAGAGTTTAGTAATGTGTATACTAACTAAATTTGAACTCTATAGGTTAAATATATTTATAAATAAAAAATAATGTGTAATAAATACAAAATGGCAGCTGTATGAGTACCACAGGTGATTTAGAATTTTTAAATATTATATTATGTCTTGCTTTTTAACCCACAATCAATACGTAAAAAGATCCTCAGAGAGTTCAGGGACACCCTGTAGAGAAAAAAAATGATCATCCTCAACATTACTTACCATAATGTAGAGATAATCATTACCATGTATTTACTTAATACATCTTGACGAGAAATATTATAATGGCCGTGAACCACCCATTCTTGTAGTATTTACTATAGTACCAACAGTTTACTTGTAATATCAGGTGATAAGTTTGCTTAAACTATACGAAATTCCATTTTTAAAATATGCATATTATTGAGATATGCATTATTATGATTTTGTTTGCATTCTAATTTCCTGAATTAAAAATTAAGATAATTAATTCTTAACAGATAATGCTATAAATTGAAAGCTACGCACTAAGTACTCTGATAATATTGGGGCAAATGCAGGTAAGATTTTATAGGAAAATTTAAAAGTTTTTAAAAAGAAATTTATTTTTACCTAATAATGAAATTAATAGTTCTAAAATATTATGTTATAAAAATAATACAAGTCAATATTTGAATTTCTCCAAAAGTTTATTGATACACTGCATAATGTAGACTCCAATCCTAAGATAAAATCAAGGAATTTATAAATAATTTAACATTATATTTTTAAGTTACAATATAGATTAAAATCCTTTCTTTTTAAAACGTTGTCGCTCATACAAAAATCAAAATTAAGAACATAAACATAATATTTTTTTAACTAAATGTTTCATTTATTTTTGCTAACGTCATCATAAACAACTAATTGGAGTAGGAAAATGACTCATCATGTATATTACATAGACTAAAATTAATTAAATAGAGAATGATTTAAGAGTTGACAGTCCTAATAAATATTATACTTACATGAATGTTACATATAAGCAAATATCAGTTTTCTTCCATATTAGGGTGAGTGCGGCTCGCAAGGGGTCAGAAGAAAATCTTGAATGAGAGCATAGATAGTATATCAAATTAAATGTCTATATTAGGGGATCAGAGTGTCACAAATCCAATTTCAACTGGTACGTTCTTTAAAAACTGGCTCTGGTTTACTGTACATTCTACAACGGGACTTACATAGTAACTTCTAAACTGTAAGCCAGCGTCATTTTTTAACGGGTGGAGTTTTTGAAATCGCATTTGTGGCACTGTCTTGACAGTATATACATTTAATTTGATTTATTATTCGACCTATGCTTTGATTAAAAATTTTCTTCTAACTCTTTGCATGCCTGATATGACAGAAAACTGCCGGCATGGTGGCTCAGTAGCTTCGGACTGTGGAGGGCAATTTCCAAGGTTTGAATCCCCACTGAGCCAACGGTCGGTACATCTCGTTGAATAAGGTTCACGAACAGGCCCATGGGAACTGGCGGGGGAGTTAAGAAAAAAAAATAAATAAATAAGGTTACTTCAAACAGTGGATTTTTAAGTGTGGTAATAATGCACCAAGTGCTATTGCTTTTTCTGTAATCGTTCAGAAAATGTTAAGCCATTGTGGGATTTTTTATACACCCTTTATATATAATAATATGCATTAGTTTATTTATATACAGTAGTATTTAGTAATCTCTAAGTAACACACTAATAAATGAAGTCTAATCTGATGTAGAACTTGGATATTTTGAGACAGTGTAAACTCTATCATATAATATACAGGAAATTGTTATGAGAAATTCTTTAAGCTGTTCAGCATTTTAAACTTAGATTATATATGCTTGTAGGGTTAAAAGATAACAGTTCGAGTATAGTTCTACAATGCCTTTTCTTTCCTGCTAAGTCCGTTTATTATTTATTAGATCTCTTATGCAAAACATACGGTAAAAAAGGAATTAAAAAATATATCAATTTATTGTTCACTTTAAGGTTAATTTAACTCATCTCTAGGTTTTAAATTCGAAACACTTTAATTTTTAATAGTTCATATAAAACACTAATAACAATGGCTGTATTATAGTTCTAAAAGTTTGTTTTTAAACTAGTATTATGTGTTAGTTATATAGTATATTTCATAACAAGAGTGGAAAGTGGGGTTTTGCATGTTCGAGACCATATGTTTGAAGTGCGAGACTTGTCGAGCACTTCAATTGGTCGAGAACATACTAAACACTTTCACTCGAGTATTGAACGATACTTTTCACTACACTACGGAATAAAAACAGGTGTTGTTAACTTTGGAAAATTTTCGGTTGTAAACAATGTTACTTTCGGTAGTAAACAATAGACAGCTGTTGAAAATATGATGTTTCGCAGGTTGTAAACACATAAAGAAAACAGCTAAACTCATAGTAGTGTAGTGAAAAAAAATTTTCTAGTTAGTCCAAACACTTGAGAAAAATTTAATAGGCCTATAATTTTCTATAATTTTCATGATACATCCTCCTTCTCATATTGAAGTTTTATTGTCACATTTACACCGATAATCCTTAGCAACTAAGAGGTTTTTAAGCTATTAATATTCTCATCTTCTAATTATTAAATATTAGATTCCTGACTAAACCAAATTAGTTGGTACTAAAACCGATATTTTAACTGTCCAACTACAATTATTATTTCTTTGATATTGCTATTTTAATCTCAGTAATAGGTGTTCATAGAAATCCTTCAGGACTCCAGGATATGATTACTTACACGACAACCAAGGAAAAGATTCCTCTAAACATATGTTCCACAACGCTTAGTTTTCTGTCTGTCCGTCTGAATGTGTTTTTTACATAATTTATCATAACATAATGAAACTTCAAGGAATTATCTTCAGACCTGGTACATGTACGAAGAGTATAAAGACCTAAGTTAGTATTGAGTGTCAAGTTCATACTTTGCACTATGTCGAATGTGTTTTTTACATAATTTATCATAACATAATGAAACTTCAAGGAATTATCTTCAAACCTGGTACATGTACGAAGAGTATAAAGACCTAAGTTAGTATTGAGTGTCAAGTTCATACTTTGCACTATGTCGAATGTGTTTTTTATATAATTTATCATAACATAATGAAACTTCAAGGAATTATCTTCAAACCTGGTACATGTACGAAGAGTATAAAGACCTAAGTTAGTATTGAGTATCAAGTTCATACTTTGCACTATGTCGAATGTGTTTTTACATAATTTATCATAACATAATGAAACTTCAAGGAATTATCTTCAAACCTGGTACATGTACTAAGAGTATAAAGACCTAAGTTAGTATTGAGTGTCAAGTTCATACTTTGCACTATGTCGAATGTGGTTTTTTTTAGTTTTTAAAACTTGATATATTAAAAACTAGAAATTTTTCAGAAAAGCCAATAGACACTAAACAATCTCAAAATGTATTTTAATAAAAGTTGGTACAAAGATTGTTCGGATTGGTTGTCAGTTTTATAATACAGCAGATGATTATGTTCCGTAAATTTATTAAATGTTTGAAGGAGTTTTGAATTAAAATTCGTGATTTTTGGATATTTAAAAATATTTCTACTAGCATTTCAAGTATAAAATATTTTGTAGATTTGTTAAAGTCCACGGAGTTTTAAGAGACTTAAAAGTCATTTGAAATAACGAGTTGGTTGTACATTAAGCAGCATTGTTTACATACTGTTACATTTAATTAAATTTTAAACTAGTATTTGATTTTTGAATACCAGAACGTTTTGGAGTGCTACATGATCTATTCAAAGTGTTGGAAGTTAACGAAGATGAATTTTAGTTTATAAACCTACACAAATTGGATAACATTGTCACAAAAATACATGTATTGTAAATATTAGATACTTGTCGTATGATAAACTGTTATTAAACTTAACTTTAATTTTTGTTTTAGTACCTTGTAGTTTCATTTTAAATTTATAATTCTTTAAGATATTAAACTACGAAAACCAAAAATATCCACCATTTTGAAATGGTACAAAGTATGAACTTGACACTCTATATTAAATTAGGTTTCATTAGTCCTCATACCGTACCGGGTTTGAAGATAATACCTTGAGGGGTTATGAAGATATGATAAATAATGTAAAAAGCAAATTCAGACAGACAGAAAATGACGTGTTTAGGACATATTTTAACGGAAGCTTTTCTTAGTTTTCATGTAAGTAATCCGGCGTGTTATTTCAGTGGCTAAGACTCCGGCATGCCGAGGGCAATTTCCAAAGTTCGAATCCCCACTGAGCCAACGATCGGTACTTCACTAGGACGCACATACTTGCAGGCCCATGTGATCTGGCGAGTGAAGTAAAAAAAGTATTTAGGTCTTAAAGGTTTTTTATAACCACTTTGTATATTATTTAAAAAATCATATATGTATACATCATGACATTTCCATAGCCATTTAACAGTTTTAATGCTATTTGGAGGGAATTTATATTTTGTATCATCTAAATTAAGTCCACCAAGAAAGGATTATTCAACATTCCATT
>JAQJVL010006837.1:0-26927 GCA_035578905.1 Stictocephala bisonia | reverse complement strand
TAGCCCAAATACGTTTGCTTTGATACATTTCATTGGTATCTTTACATATTATAATTATGTACGCCATAATTATAAAATCTGTTAAAATTCATTTTAATTAGTCTAAATTCGACCTATATCTCTTTAACATTAACTGAATCCTAGCAAACTACTTAACTATATAAATTAATCGTTGCCCATACTGAAATTACTATCTTTGTCCAAACAAGTAACCCATTAGTTTCTTACGGTTTAATCACGCCCCACATTACAAATGTATCAATTTATTCCTTCAAGTTTGGTTGATAACAATTCTAATTTTATTTTATAACTAAGTAACGTATTAAACACGATGCCCCGTGTATATTTGTCTGATTTGTTCAACTAAGCGGGAACGGACACTTATATTTAATTTCCACAAATAAGTGTCTGTTCTTGTTTCCTTCATATAACAAGACAAACTACTTTCACACAAAACCATTTTAAAACTATAATTTTATAACGAACATGTTCAGTTCCAGTTGTTATGTTCGTTCATTTGTATTGAGTATTGGTTGAGATAAGATCTTACCAAAAGACAACTTTAGGAATTGTTTACTTGATATAATGTGAAATTTAAATGTATTTATTGATAACGTCTATTCGTATTGCAAATAAACACTGTTATTGACCTTGGATAACTGAATACCTACAAGGACTATAAAAACAACACATTTCCAATCTTCAAACGTTTTTGCTTTGTGAAAATTTTGTTTAACAAAACAATGTATCCTGTTATATAAATTAACACAATTATTGTTTTTAATTTAATATTCTTATGTTATATCAACTAGTAATTTATTTAAAAAAAACAACAATGCATACTTATTATACAGCTGTTTTGATAACTGTTTTATTCCTGGTAATATTAACTTTATTTATGTAGCGGTCTGTTAAGTTAATCAAAACTATATTAATAGTAAAACAAAATGTCCAATAATAATTCATATTTATGTTTTTCCTTTCAGAGACAAAATTTAAACGTTAATTATGAAAATAGAACTAACAATATTACATCGTAAATATCACTGAGACTAGATTGTGAAGTTAAATTAACTCATAGTTCTGTATTTTGTTATTTTATTAATTATATTTCGTACAATGGTTTTATACTATGTAAAATATTTTTAAATTAAGTGTACAGTAGGATTATCACTAGTCCATTTTCCTAAAATTACAGAAGGTACACTAGTAATCGTGCACTCCTTATTAGGAAATACAGAAACGTAAGAACAAATAATTGGTCACATCTGCATTCTTATAATTTAACAAATAGTTGATATTGTCCACACAATTGTTATTATTTTATTTTTTAAATAGTAGTTTATAGATTTGCCACAATGCCAATGCAGCGTGCTGTTAACATATTATAAAATATATGGTAATTTTTTTTAAAATTACCACTTAACGTAAAATGTCGAGTGGTAAAATTTCGCAGTAGGAGACTCCCAAATATGGAATAGTGAATTAGGTGGGTATGAATATACTATTTGATATCTTGTAAAGAATAGTTGTAGCTTACTTCATTGAAGATCTGTCCTACGTAGTCGAACCTATAAAGTTACGGTATATCATTGGAAGGTTTATGTAACAATAACATAATTCAAGAACATTTAACATTGCTGATGTGATATTACAGCTCAGCTACGTGAAGCCAGGTGATATTTAGCTTTTTAAATAGCATAATACGTGTTGGTACATATACAGTACAAGTAAACGTCACACAACACAAATATATTACAATATAAGCATCAAATGCACAAATATATTACAATACAAGTACAAAATGCACAAATATATGTGTATTTTGTACTTGTATTGTAATATATTTGTGCATTTTGTGCTTATCTTGCAATAAATTTGTTTTGTGTGACGTTTAATTGTACTGTAAGTGATATTTTTAAAGGTAACAGACAGTTGTACGTTAATGGTGAAAGTGATAGTAGTTTACTGTTTTAGGAACTCTTCATACCAGTGTTATACACGATAATTTTTACTAAAAAAAACATTTTCACTTTAATTATAATGGTATTATAATAAAATGTTTAGTGAAAGTAACAATGTTAAATCAACATCATCGAAGTATTACACGGTAAAACCCTGGCTACTTTATTATTTCTTAAGTACGTCTCCTATTTTACTAAGATAAATAACCTATATGAAAAGGTTTCTCTCATCCATTATGTTATACAAACTCATTAGTGAATATAATTACTGCTAATACTGATTGAAATTTAATTAAACAAATAGATTCTGATTTTGTGATATTTATTGCAGCCGTATTTTTATGGCCTACAGTAATTGATACATAATCCATGTCAATTAATTCTCAGATTTTAAGCTATTTCTAGTTTTTTATTGCCAGGTTACATTATTTATTTTAATTTAATTTATATTATACAAGCATGTACTTATTTAATCATAGGGTTAAAATCAATTTTTATGTTTTTATTTCCCTTAACAGAACTTATTTATTGAAAATAGTTCAAGTAGTATAAGTATGGGGCTTTAAACCGTATGGTTTCTATGGGGGCTTTAAAACGGCCCATTGGGGCTTCAAAACAGCGGTGGTGGGTTTAAAACCCCATGGGTGTTTAAACCGTATGGTTTCTATGGGGGCTTTAAAACGGTCCATTGGGCTTCAAAACAGCGGTGGTGGGTTCAAAACCCCATTGGGGGTTCTGGGACAGGGGAATAAATACTGTATACGATTATTAATATATTACGCGTCGTTGTTTCGGTGTTACAGTAATATTAATTTAAATTCGTAATCCTTTACGTTAAAACTATAATAAATATATATATATACGATTATTAAATTATACACAAACGCGTTAATAAATACGTTAAAATATGTTCGTTAAGTATTAGGAGAACAGAACTTGGCAAGATCTCTGAAGTCGAGCGTTGGCGCGCTATCATATCGCTTGACCCTAGTGTCAGGCGGCGCGCTCTTTATCAGCCGACTTTTCTTGGCAACAATTACGATTCCTCTTCACTTCTGCTAACCTAATACTCTATTTATTTTAAAACTTCTAAATTCGTTCACCTGAGCTAAACAAGGTATAATATGTTTAAATAAAATTAATTGAAGGATTGTTCTTAACCAGTCAACGTCTTTTTTTCCCGATTTAATCCTATAAAGAGTATTTAAATTATAGTTTTCATATATATATATATATAGTAAACGATATTCATATAATAATTAATATTTATATTTTCGAAAACTCTATGAAAAAATATGTGCTTTAATTAAAGTGTATTTTTTCTTGTTACACAGTATTAATTTGAATAATATTTTGTATTTTATATAGTATTAATTTGTTCTGACCGTTTAACAAATGAACCAGAGGTGTTTTTTTCTTCATTCGTATTGTACTATAATAAATTCGTGTACTATAATAAGTGCATTGATTCATCAGTATGGTCAACCGATATTTATTCTTTGTCACGTTATGATATAATAGTTGTTATTGTGCTAGCCTGATACTTTGTTTTTCATTGCATGTTGTTCGTATTCCATATTTAAGTGGTTTTTTTCCATATATTTAGTAGATGTATAGAAAATAAAAAACATATTATATTTTATTTAATTTAGTATTTAAAAATCCTAAGGTAATATACTATTCTATATTTTTGTAATGACATAAGTAACACAATATTTAAATTCTGTTATGGAATAAGTTAAAGTAATATTTAATTAATTATTTAAAAATCGTAAGGAGAAGACTTCTAAAATCGTTCACCTGAGCTAAACAAGGTATCATATGTTTAAATAAAATTAATTGAAGGATTGTTCTTAACCAGTCAACGTCTTTTTTTCCCTGATTTAATCCTATAAAGAGTATTTACATTATAGTACCTACATATAGTAGATGATATTCATATAATAATTAATATTTATATTTTTGAAAACTCTATGTAAAGGACAGGTTGTGCTTCAATTAACTAGTGTATTTTTCTTGTTACACAGTATTCAGTATTAATTTGAATAATAATAGTAATATTTTGTATTTTATATGATGTATTAATACTATATAAAATGTATTTTTCCAATAATTCCTACTTAATATATTATTAATTTGTTCAAACAAAATCGGTTTTTCTTTATATTATATCAAATGTACCAACTGCTTTTTCACAGTGTTGCTAACTCACACGATTATTTGCATAATACTATATAAAATACATATATGATTATTAAATTTTACTATAATAATTAATATAAAGTGTATACTAGTATTTTTTCTTGTTGTCAGTGTAGACAACTTATGCTTTCATTCGTAGTATACTATAATAAGTGCATCGATATTTATTCTTTGTCACGTTATAATACAATAATTGTTATGGCTGTAAATTTAAACAGATTAAAAAGGATTCTGGTTTTTCTGTTTGCATATTTTATTTCAATATTGCATGTATTTATACTATATGAAGTACATTGTTCATACTAAATCATTATTTTCGTTGTACTATAATAAATGTAATTAATTTTTATATACAAATCAGTTAGAATATCTTTGAAACAGCTTACACAGGTAGTTTTAAGTAGTATTCAATAAAAATCTGCAAAGAGCGGCAACTTCATCTGTATCTCAACAACATCCAAAGTTTAATCAATTGGTAAATATTTGTAAGAATGTTTATTTTTTAATATATGTGGTAGTGAGACAGATATAAAAATTCATATAGTTTAATAAAAATCTGCAAAGAGCGGCAACTTCATCTGTATATGCATGTATCTCATCAACAACTAAAAGTTTAGTAAATATTTATAAGAATGTTTATTTTTAATATATACTCTATATGTGGTAGTAAGACAGATGATATAAAAATTCATATAGTTTAATAAAAATCTGCAAAGAGCGGCAACTTCATCTGTACATGCATGTTTTTCAACAACAACCAAAGTTTAGGTGACCTGACGACTATTTTTTTCTTTAATCAATTGGTAAATATTTGTAAGAATGTTTATTTTTAATAAATACTCTATATGTGGTAGTGAGGCAGATTTAAAAATTCATATAATTTAATACAAATCTACAAAGAGATGAAACTTCATTAGTAGACCTATCTGTACATGCATTTTCCTCAACAACAACCAAAGTTTCTAGTTGGCTCTGGTATCCTAAATGGTGACATTTTTTCTTTCATAAATGGTTCAATAATATTGTATTTACAGTATTTATTCAAATAACAATTTATATTTAATATAGTAATAATTTGTTATGATCATTTAATATTCAAACCAGGAGCGTCTTCTGCTAAAGGATAGATGTGTCTGAAATTTGTTAGTAAATTTGATATTTAGTTGATATTGGTAATGATTTAAATTATGAGTCAGGTAGTTCAATTATTATTCCCTCAGCTTGCAGTTCTATAAATATTAAATGGATAAAAATGTTTAATTTCTCCAAGAAAGGATCTTCATACATGTCTAAACTATATAATACACCACGATTAAATATAAATGGCACTTTAAGTTAAAATATGTTTTTTCCTACTTTGTAAAGATAATTTCTATTATTAATGAATTGAGTAAATAAAACAACAATGAATCCATTAATAACTGTATAGTGTATTAAATGTCGTATATTATGTTGATAATTTATATTAATAAGAGCCTTTTCTTATAATTTCAACATAAATATTACAAACACGTATTGAAAAAAACCAAACTTTCAAATAGTTTTAAAAAAACTTGTGACCGATTCAACATGAATAATTTATTTTAGTAAGGTCAAGATAACTTCATTATTATATATTTTGGTATTTTTTAAAAATAAGATATATTAAACGTTTATCACAGTTTATTAAAGTTATACCTTGTTACTGATTTGCTCTTCATTTCAGATATGTAAATCGTTCTTATCCTTGAGTGCATATATATGCCCTATGTTTAAGATGAAACGTTTCTTGTTTATGAAAAATCCATCCAAGTTCAATTTTGTCAGTGTCCGTATGTTGTGTAAGGGAGAGAACTGAGTATCAGGCTTGTCAATTAGTTGAAAATCAGACCAATAATACGTGTTTTTGATTCAACTCTATGTCCCTTAATTTCACTGGTTGTTAGACTTTAAATGAAATGTCCGTTCTATGAAACAGTCAAACTCTGTTAGCAACAATATTACATTGGTTATCCATGCTCATACTACTCACATTCACCTTAGAATACGTTCAATTTTGTGCTGCCTTGTCATATCTAAGAATAATACTTTCTATTGGTTTCTCTTAAAATGAGCTGTGAGAGTAAATACTATAATTTATGTTATGTTTAAATAATTTTTATAAAACAGAGTATACCAAATCAGCCGTTTAAGTATGTACTTCTTTTGCCTACATATATTCTGTTTAATGATAGAAATGAAGCTGTTATAAAAATGATAGTAAAATAAATTAAACTTAGCTAAGTAAGTTAATTTCGTGTTTATATAAAGGTATTTTTATTAGTATCCGCATTATAGATTTCTAAAGAGAAGACAACCACCAATTAGGGTCACTTTTTAGGTCATTTTTAAATTCTAGTGTATTAAGATTTTACCAAAAGGAAAACACTTATAAGTTACTTTGTAGATGCAGACTGTAACCTTATAATAAAAACTACGTAATGAGAAACCAAAATAGACTCTGTTTTAAGTTTACTTATTAAACCTCCTGTAATCTATACAAATCCCCAATTTAACATAGTACATAATACGATAACAAGTTTCAATAAAAACTGTTTTTTTAATAGCCTCATATTCGATGATTTACAAAAATTAAAATATAAACAGTACAAATATACTTATAATTAATCATCTATAGTCTTTATATTTACGTCCCGGTCAAACTAACGTATTACTGTCGGCTGAACAGAACGAAAGAAGGATAAACGAAAAAATTAATTTAATTTCTTATTAGTATAGTGCAAATAAATGCAAGTCTGTAGCATTAATCAAAATAAAATAAATATAGATTAACAAATAAGCTGACTAAATGATATTACATTTCCGGTTCAAGTGAGGTTAAGTGATATGATAATGCACTCGAATAGACTCAA
Source organism: Stictocephala bisonia (assembly GCA_035578905.1). NCBI lineage: Eukaryota > Metazoa > Arthropoda > Insecta > Hemiptera > Membracidae > Stictocephala > Stictocephala bisonia. Next base: position 19,870 of record JAQJVL010006837.1, on the reverse strand, counting down.
ATCAAATAATTTACTTATCAAATGAAAATATAAACTTTACATTAAAAGATGTATAAAAGATGCACACTGTGACCCTATAATAAAAAACCATTTAGTGGGAAACCAAAACTGATTCACCAAGAGTAGTTACTTTTTAGAACTCACTAAAACCTAGTGTCAAACTATGATCCACCTTTTTGATCGCCATGTTGATGGCAAATAAATAATCTATATATAGGACATTCCTTTCATAATACGGGAATATATGTATAACAATAAGTCTAAACTAAATATACCAGTTGTATTAACTGTGAAACATAAGTAAATCGGTCAAAAAATAATATATGAGTAACTCAATTAATAAAATGTATATTTTTAAATTACAATGATTTTTAATTAAGTTCATTCTAATTTTATGGGATTAAAATTTTAATTTTTTCCATGAACATTTTCTGTGTGACAAACATAGCCAATAAATAACTAAAACACCAATTTTAATTATTCTAAATTTTTACATTTTGGTAAACAAGTACTATGATTAATCGTTTAAGAGCTTTATATCAAGACATCTTCTTTATTATGTATCGTACATATACTTATCATTAATAAAATACTGGATTTATAAGATATAACATGATTTTACACGGTTAAATTTCAGTTTTGCTGAAGCTATAAATATCTAATAAACACGTAAATTATATAGTGATAACAATTATATAAATAACAATAACATAATGGACATACACATATCTAATGGTTTTAAGTTTTTTTTTAATTAACTAATAAGTAACTGCGTGTTTCTATATTTTTAGTTAATTTATGCATTTATTCACCTCAATGACCTCATAAATGTGAATTAATATAAGACATCTAAATCACAGAAATGTATAAATCCAATCGATTTATTTTAAATGACCAATTAAATTAGTTTCGGATAAGAAAATTAAGGTATTATACAAATGATACACTTCTGAGATCTCCATTAGGATGCTATGCATAAGAGCTTCAAATAAAATTTCAGTCTTATTAGGCTTCACATATTCTGTAAATCTAGCTAGACATTAAATGAACGAAACACTTTTTATTTCTCAATAAGAGGATCCTCATACGTATTCTACTACTTTATTAAAACTTAGCGAAACGATTTAAATGTGAATGACACTCAGTGTTAAGCAGGTTTTTTCCTATTTTGTAAAGATAGTTGGACAGATAAAACAACAATTTTATAATTCCGTTAGTAACTTACTAGTGTATTATTAACTTAATAATATAGTGAATTGAATGTTACATAGTATGCTACCAGTTCATAAAATGGTCTTTTGCTTATGACTGATTTCAAGTGTATAATTTATTTTGGTAAACATGATAAAACAAACACACATGACAAAACTAGGCAGAAAATGTACAAAACAGACAAAACAGATACGACCAACTTAGTTACATTGAACTGGTGTCAGTCCATTTAAAAATATACACCTACGTAAATGTTGTTATTTGTGTGATCCTTATTGATTGACTTCTTTTAAATTACAAAATAAAAACGACTTAGTAGACTAGAATATACAAGCCTTGTAAATATAATACACTTCTGAGATACCCATTATGAGCTTTAACTTACTTTATAGTGCTTCACATATTATTGTTATTAGTTGTACAAAAACGTTCATTTTTCAAATATCGGATATAAATTCATATACAACAATTATATCATACTTGAGCCAAACTATTAAAATTAAAGTTCATCAATATTCTTTTTTTTTTAAACTGTAAGGATAATTTATACAATCAGATAGTTGGGTAAATAAAACAATATACGAGATGTTCTATGCAAGAAAGATATTCTTATTCTTTATTTATTGACAAATTTTTTAGATCTTTGTTTACAAACATTGTCCTTGCTCAGACTCTTTGAACTTGTGATTCTTCAACTCCTTTAAGCTCGGCCATTAGTCTGTTGTAGAGATCTTTCCCACACTCCTTGGGACCGATGCTTTCAAACAATTTAATAAATGAGTATTTGTAATTTCTAACTTTGTTGCAAACCCAACAATCAGGACCACAAGCAGCTGTTTCTGTATAGTCCCTCTTGAATTTTATATTTTCTACATCCTCGACCAGTTCAGCCATTCTTTGAAGTTTTTCTTCAGCTTCTGGACTCCAGCTAGTTTTTGCAAATCTCAGCTCAAACATGACCATCAGCAAGTTTGTATACATTGTACCTATAGAGGATAGTGTTGTTACCTGGAGTGTGATAAAGTGTCTATGTAACCTGAAAACTGTATTGAAAAAAGTGGTGGGTGGATGGTAACAGATTTATATAAAATGTTGTCAAAATCAAACGGTTGTGCTTAAATAGGATCCAGAAGTTGTTATTTTATCTTAAAGATACTGTTTCATACAAACAGTTCACTCTTAACAAGTGTGATAATATATAACTCAGATATGTTTACTATTGTACAAACAATTTTTAATAAATTAATAATACCGGTTTTTGAAGCTAAAAATACATATACGAATGAAAATAACTTACGTTAAATTTCAATGCCCATAACACATATAAAAAGTCATGTGATATTTTTGTTATTTTTAGTACAATAAAATTAAAGAATATGAAACTAAATCAACTGCCATGATGCTATTAAAACGAGACTCATCCATATTACATTTGTATTATTTTTTATGATAACTCTTTTTAACACTTTTTTCTTTAGTTAGCATACATTTTTATTTATTCCCCAATAAATTAGATATGATTTCCATGGTTAGTTTTAGTTGACAGCCATTGTAAAACTGTACATTGTGAAGCCCAATAAATGAATTTGAATGTGAAGTGCAGTTGAACATTCAATACCTTCCCTTTCATCCAAACAATGAACTTTATATTTAAGGTAGCACTAAAAAACCATATACTGTACGAACAAAACTATATACTTTTATAAAAATACAAATGTACATAACTAGACTTTATATTCGTATAATACATTTAAGTATGTAGGATTAACATGTTGAACTTGGGTACAGGGCATTTATTGTATTTTACGATACCTATTTTTGTTGTATTCATGTTATTTATGAATTTAATGTGGAATTGAAACTGTAAATTTAGATAATAATTTATTTATCAAACACAGTGAATGAAACAGCATTGATATTAAGTAACACCCAAATAATAATATGAATGTAAACTATAAATTACTTTCAAAGCTAATTCCCATTCACTTTGTCTTATTAGAATTGATATTAAGAGGCATTAAAAATAATTCATATAACGTTTGTATAAATACAACCATATGTATATTTTAAACTAGCCAGACCGCCGTTCAAAGACAAATAGAGCACACTTATTGAAGTAATGTATTACAAATAAAGTAACCAAAACCACAATTGTTAAATGTAATGTTTGTTGTTGCGTTCAATAAATGAGAATTGTAATTTTACACTTCATTGTTTTCTCTGAAATATATTTTTCCATGCCAACGAAAATAACACATATGTTTTAAATACGTTACAATAGAAATGACAGTTTAATATAAATACAATAGAAATGTAGTTTAAACCGTTCAACTGTTTATTCTCCTCCAACTAAATTTTTGTACTTTACAAGTTATGTGTTTTGAATAAGTAATTTATAGATAAAGAACATTTATTGAGAAAAGTTTTTTCGTTGAATCACATAAATAGAATTAAGTATAATTTATTACTGATATGTTTATAATGCATAATTATATTAAGTATTAGACTTAAATTTTTACTATTTTAATCAAAGAATATCACAAAGACAGATAGAGTAGCTTACGGTGACTTTTTAGTGCAACTTCATTGAATTCGAACTGTGCACATACACATATAACGGGGCTTATACTGTATTACTAAGTATACTGTATAATTTATAATTTGTATTGTGAATATTTAATGTTAAACAGGAAATCTAATTTGTACTCATTCTATAACAAATCAATTTCAGCGTTGGCCTCTTACTTTATCTATGGTTATCTTGACTTATTAGTACGGGTCATCGTGCTAAGATTAACTATATTTGCATTCACGCTAGTTATTAGAACCAATCGTGTTTTATTAACAATACGTTATAGTATATTATTGCAAATTCTGAATTTTTTAATAAGATAGTGCATGACACATAAAGTAACCATTTAATAACATTTAGTATGACTCTGATACTTCATTTCACTTTACAATTACCTCTGAACTGATCATTATAAACAGTAGAGTTTTTTATATTATATTCTAAACAATAGCAAGTATAATTACAGTCTTTACAAAACAATTTAATAAACTACGCGTTTACAATTCAAAATTTAAATAATTGATGTTTACCTCTAATAACCTATAAAAAATTAGTTTAAAATATTAGATTTCCTGTTTAACATTAAATATTCACAATACAAATTATAAATTATACAGTATACTTAGTAATACAGTATAAGCCCCGTTATATGTGTATGTGCACAGTTCGAATTCAATGAAGTTGCACTAAAAAGTCACCGTAAGCTACTCTATCTGTCTTTGTGATATTCTTTGATTAAAATAGTAAAAATTTAAGTCTAATACTTAATATAATTATGCATTATAAACATATCAGTAATAAATTATACTTAATTCTATTTATGTGATTCAACGAAAAAACTTTTCTCAATAAATGTTCTTTATCTATAAATTACTTATTCAAAACACATAACTTGTAAAGTACAAAAATTTAGTTGGAGGAGAATAAACAGTTGAACGGTTTAAACTACATTTCTATTGTATTTATATTAAACTGTCATTTCTATTGTAACGTATTTAAAACATATGTGTTATTTTCGTTGGCATGGAAAAATATATTTCAGAGAAAACAATGAAGTGTAAAATTACAATTCTCATTTATTGAACGCAACAACAAACATTACATTTAACAATTGTGGTTTTGGTTACTTTATTTGTAATACATTACTTCAATAAGTGTGCTCTATTTGTCTTTGAACGGCGGTCTGGCTAGTTTAAAATATACATATGGTTGTATTTATACAAACGTTATATGAATTATTTTTAATGCCTCTTAATATCAATTCTAATAAGACAAAGTGAATGGGAATTAGCTTTGAAAGTAATTTATAGTTTACATTCATATTATTATTTGGGTGTTACTTAATATCAATGCTGTTTCATTCACTGTGTTTGATAAATAAATTATTATCTAAATTACAGTTTCAATTCCACATTAAATTCATAAATAACATGAATACAACAAAAATAGGTATCGTAAAATACAATAAATGCCCTGTACCCAAGTTCAACATGTTAATCCTACATACTTAAATGTATTATACGAATATAAAGTCTAGTTATGTACATTTGTATTTTTATAAAAGTATATAGTTTTGTTCGTACAGTATATGGTTTTTTAGTGCTACCTTAAATATAAAGTTCATTGTTTGGATGAAAGGGAAGGTATTGAATGTTCAACTGCACTTCACATTCAAATTCATTTATTGGGCTTCACAATGTACAGTTTTACAATGGCTGTCAACTAAAACTAACCATGGAAATCATATCTAATTTATTGGGGAATAAATAAAAATGTATGCTAACTAAAGAAAAAAGTGTTAAAAAGAGTTATCATAAAAAATAATACAAATGTAATATGGATGAGTCTCGTTTTAATAGCATCATGGCAGTTGATTTAGTTTCATATTCTTTAATTTTATTGTACTAAAAATAACAAAAATATCACATGACTTTTTATATGTGTTATGGGCATTGAAATTTAACGTAAGTTATTTTCATTCGTATATGTATTTTTAGCTTCAAAAACCGGTATTATTAATTTATTAAAAATTGTTTGTACAATAGTAAACATATTTGAGTTATATATTATCACACTTGTTAAGAGTGAACTGTTTGTATGAAACAGTATCTTTAAGATAAAATAACAACTTCTGGATCCTATTTAAGCACAACCGTTAGATTTTGACAACATTTTATATAAATCTGTTACCATCCACCCGCCACTTTTTTCAATACAGTTTTCAGGTTACATAGACACTTTATCACACTCCAGGTAACAACACTATCCTCTATAGGTACAATGTATACAAACTTGCTGATGGTCATGTTTGAGCTGAGATTTGCAAAAACTAGCTGGAGTCCAGAAGCTGAAGAAAAACTTCAAAGAATGGCTGAACTGGTCGAGGATGTAGAAAATATAAAATTCAAGAGGGACTATACAGAAACAGCTGCTTGTGGTCCTGATTGTTGGGTTTGCAACAAAGTTAGAAATTACAAATACTCATTTATTAAATTGTTTGAAAGCATCGGTCCCAAGGAGTGTGGGAAAGATCTCTACAACAGACTAATGGCCGAGCTTAAAGGAGTTGAAGAATCACAAGTTCAAAGAGTCTGAGCAAGGACAATGTTTGTAAACAAAGATCTAAAAAATTTGTCAATAAATAAAGAATAAGAATATCTTTCTTGCATAGAACATCTCGTATATTGTTTTATTTACCCAACTATCTGATTGTATAAATTATCCTTACAGTTTAAAAAAAAAAAGAATATTGATGAACTTTAATTTTAATAGTTTGGCTCAAGTATGATATAATTGTTGTATATGAATTTATATCCGATATTTGAAAAATGAACGTTTTTGTACAACTAATAACAATAATATGTGAAGCACTATAAAGTAAGTTAAAGCTCATAATGGGTATCTCAGAAGTGTATTATATTTACAAGGCTTGTATATTCTAGTCTACTAAGTCGTTTTTATTTTGTAATTTAAAAGAAGTCAATCAATAAGGATCACACAAATAACAACATTTACGTAGGTGTATATTTATAAATGGACTGACACCAGTTCAATGTAACTAAGTTGGTCGTATCTGTTTTGTCTGTTTTGTACATTTTCTGCCTAGTTTTGTCATGTGTGTTTGTTTTATCATGTTTACCAAAATAAATTATACACTTGAAATCAGTCATAAGCAAAAGACCATTTTATGAACTGGTAGCATACTATGTAACATTCAATTCACTATATTATTAAGTTAATAATACACTAGTAAGTTACTAACGGAATTATAAAATTGTTGTTTTATCTGTCCAAATATCTTTACAAAATAGGAAAAAACCTGCTTAAAACTGAGTGTCATTCACATTTAAGTCGTTTCGCTAAGTTTTAATAAAGTAGTAGAATACACATGAGGATCCTTTTATTGAGAAATAAAAAGTGTTTCGTTCATTTAATGTCTAGCTAGATTTACAGAATATGTGAAGCCTAATAAGACTGAAATTTTATTTGAAGCTCTTATGCATAGCATCCTAATGGAGATCTCAGAAGTGTATCATTTGTATAATACCTTAATTGTCTTATCCGAAACTAATTTAATTGGTCATTTAAAATAAATCGATTGGATTTATACATTTCTGTGATTTAGATGTCTTATATTAATTCACATTTATGAGGTCATTGAGGTGAATAAATGCATAAATTAACTAAAAATATAGAAACACGCAGTTACTTATTAGTTAATTAAAAAAAAACTTAAAACCATTAGATATGTGTATGTCCATTATGTTATTGTTATTTATATAATTGTTATCACTATATAATTTACGTGTTTATTAGATATTTATAGCTTCAGCAAAACTGAAATTTAACCGTGTAAAATCATGTTATATCTTATAAATCCAGTATTTTATTAATGATAAGTATATGTACGATACATAATAAAGAAGATGTCTTGATATAAAGCTCTTAAACGATTAATCATAGTACTTGTTTACCAAAATGTAAAAATTTAGAATAATTAAAATTGGTGTTTTAGTTATTTATTGGCTATGTTTGTCACACAGAAAATGTTCATGGAAAAAATTAAAATTTTAATCCCATAAAATTAGAATGAACTTAATTAAAAATCATTGTAATTTAAAAATATACATTTTATTAATTGAGTTACTCATATATTATTTTTTGACCGATTTACTTATGTTTCACAGTTAATACAACTGGTATATTTAGTTTAGACTTATTGTTATACATATATTCCCGTATTATGAAAGGAATGTCCTATATATAGATTATTTATTTGCCATCAACATGGCGATCAAAAAGGTGGATCATAGTTTGACACTAGGTTTTAGTGAGTTCTAAAAAGTAACTACTCTTGGTGAATCAGTTTTGGTTTCCCACTAAATGGTTTTTTATTATAGGGTCACAGTGTGCATCTTTTATACATCTTTTAATGTAAAGTTTATATTTTCATTTGATAAGTAAATTATTTGATTTGAGTCTATTCGAGTGCATTATCATATCACTTAACCTCACTTGAACCGGAAATGTAATATCATTTAGTCAGCTTATTTGTTAATCTATATTTATTTTATTTTGATTAATGCTACAGACTTGCATTTATTTGCACTATACTAATAAGAAATTAAATTAATTTTTTCGTTTATCCTTCTTTCGTTCTGTTCAGCCGACAGTAATACGTTAGTTTGACCGGGACGTAAATATAAAGACTATAGATGATTAATTATAAGTATATTTGTACTGTTTATATTTTAATTTTTGTAAATCATCGAATATGAGGCTATTAAAAAAACAGTTTTTATTGAAACTTGTTATCGTATTATGTACTATGTTAAATTGGGGATTTGTATAGATTACAGGAGGTTTAATAAGTAAACTTAAAACAGAGTCTATTTTGGTTTCTCATTACGTAGTTTTTATTATAAGGTTACAGTCTGCATCTACAAAGTAACTTATAAGTGTTTTCCTTTTGGTCAAATCTTAATACACTAGAATTTAAAAATGACCTAAAAAGTGACCCTAATTGGTGGTTGTCTTCTCTTTAGAAATCTATAATGCGGATACTAATAAAAATACCTTTATATAAACACGAAATTAACTTACTTAGCTAAGTTTAATTTATTTTACTATCATTTTTATAACAGCTTCATTTCTATCATTAAACAGAATATATGTAGGCAAAAGAAGTACATACTTAAACGGCTGATTTGGTATACTCTGTTTTATAAAAATTATTTAAACATAACATAAATTATAGTATTTACTCTCACAGCTCATTTTAAGAGAAACCAATAGAAAGTATTATTCTTAGATATGACAAGGCAGCACAAAATTGAACGTATTCTAAGGTGAATGTGAGTAGTATGAGCATGGATAACCAATGTAATATTGTTGCTAACGGAGTTTGACTGTTTCATAGAACGGACATTTCATTTAAAGTCTAACAACCAGTGAAATTAAGGGACATAGAGTTGAATCAAAAACACGTATTATTGGTCTGATTTTCAACTAATTGACAAGCCTGATACTCAGTTCTCTCCCTTACTCAACATACGGACACTGACAAAATTGAACTTGGATGGATTTTTCATAAACAAGAAACGTTTCATCTTAAACATAGGGCATATATATGCACTCAAGGATAAGAACGATTTACATATTTGAAATGAAGAGCAAATCAGTAACAAGGTATAACTTTAATAAACTGTGATAAACGTTTAATATATCTTATTTTTAAAAAATACCAAAATATATAATAATTCAGTTATCTTGACCTTACTAAAATAAATTATTCATGTTGAATCGGTCACAAGTTTTTTTAAAACTATTTGAAAGTTTGGTTTTTTCAATACGTGTTTGTAATATTTATGTTGAAATTATAAGAAAAGGCTCTTATTAATATAAATTATCAACATAATATACGACATTTAATACACTATACAGTTATTAATGGATTCATTGTTGTTTTATTTACTCAATTCATTAATAATAGAAATTATCTTTACAAAGTAGGAAAAAACATATTTTAACTTAAAGTGCCATTTATATTTAATCGTGGTGTATTATAATAGTTTAGACATGTATGAAGATCCTTTCTTGGAGAAATTAAACATTTTTATCCATTTAATATTTATAGAACTGCAAGCTGAGGGAATAATAATTGAACTACCTGACTCATAATTTAAATCATTACCAATATCAACTAAATATCAAATTTACTAACAAATTTCAGACACATCTATCCTTTAGCAGAAGACGCTCCTGGTTTGAATATTAAATGATCATAACAAATTATTACTATATTAAATATAAATTATTATTTGAATAAATACTGTAAATACAATATTATTGAACCATTTATGAAAGAAAAAATGTCACCATTTAGGATACCAGAGCCAACTAGAAACTTTGGTTGTTGTTGAGGAAAATGCATGTACAGATAGGTCTACTAATGAAGTTTCATCTCTTTGTAGATTTGTATTAAATTATATGAATTTTTAAATCTGCCTCACTACCACATATAGAGTATTTATTAAAAATAAACATTCTTACAAATATTTACCAATTGATTAAAGAAAAAAATAGTCGTCAGGTCACCTAAACTTTGGTTGTTGTTGAAAAACATGCATGTACAGATGAAGTTGCCGCTCTTTGCAGATTTTTATTAAACTATATGAATTTTTATATCATCTGTCTTACTACCACATATAGAGTATATATTAAAAATAAACATTCTTATAAATATTTACTAAACTTTTAGTTGTTGATGAGATACATGCATATACAGATGAAGTTGCCGCTCTTTGCAGATTTTTATTAAACTATATGAATTTTTATATCTGTCTCACTACCACATATATTAAAAAATAAACATTCTTACAAATATTTACCAATTGATTAAACTTTGGATGTTGTTGAGATACAGATGAAGTTGCCGCTCTTTGCAGATTTTTATTGAATACTACTTAAAACTACCTGTGTAAGCTGTTTCAAAGATATTCTAACTGATTTGTATATAAAAATTAATTACATTTATTATAGTACAACGAAAATAATGATTTAGTATGAACAATGTACTTCATATAGTATAAATACATGCAATATTGAAATAAAATATGCAAACAGAAAAACCAGAATCCTTTTTAATCTGTTTAAATTTACAGCCATAACAATTATTGTATTATAACGTGACAAAGAATAAATATCGATGCACTTATTATAGTATACTACGAATGAAAGCATAAGTTGTCTACACTGACAACAAGAAAAAATACTAGTATACACTTTATATTAATTATTATAGTAAAATTTAATAATCATATATGTATTTTATATAGTATTATGCAAATAATCGTGTGAGTTAGCAACACTGTGAAAAAGCAGTTGGTACATTTGATATAATATAAAGAAAAACCGATTTTGTTTGAACAAATTAATAATATATTAAGTAGGAATTATTGGAAAAATACATTTTATATAGTATTAATACATCATATAAAATACAAAATATTACTATTATTATTCAAATTAATACTGAATACTGTGTAACAAGAAAAATACACTAGTTAATTGAAGCACAACCTGTCCTTTACATAGAGTTTTCAAAAATATAAATATTAATTATTATATGAATATCATCTACTATATGTAGGTACTATAATGTAAATACTCTTTATAGGATTAAATCAGGGAAAAAAAGACGTTGACTGGTTAAGAACAATCCTTCAATTAATTTTATTTAAACATATGATACCTTGTTTAGCTCAGGTGAACGATTTTAGAAGTCTTCTCCTTACGATTTTTAAATAATTAATTAAATATTACTTTAACTTATTCCATAACAGAATTTAAATATTGTGTTACTTATGTCATTACAAAAATATAGAATAGTATATTACCTTAGGATTTTTAAATACTAAATTAAATAAAATATAATATGTTTTTTATTTTCTATACATCTACTAAATATATGGAAAAAAACCACTTAAATATGGAATACGAACAACATGCAATGAAAAACAAAGTATCAGGCTAGCACAATAACAACTATTATATCATAACGTGACAAAGAATAAATATCGGTTGACCATACTGATGAATCAATGCACTTATTATAGTACACGAATTTATTATAGTACAATACGAATGAAGAAAAAAAACACCTCTGGTTCATTTGTTAAACGGTCAGAACAAATTAATACTATATAAAATACAAAATATTATTCAAATTAATACTGTGTAACAAGAAAAAATACACTTTAATTAAAGCACATATTTTTTCATAGAGTTTTCGAAAATATAAATATTAATTATTATATGAATATCGTTTACTATATATATATATATATGAAAACTATAATTTAAATACTCTTTATAGGATTAAATCGGGAAAAAAAGACGTTGACTGGTTAAGAACAATCCTTCAATTAATTTTATTTAAACATATTATACCTTGTTTAGCTCAGGTGAACGAATTTAGAAGTTTTAAAATAAATAGAGTATTAGGTTAGCAGAAGTGAAGAGGAATCGTAATTGTTGCCAAGAAAAGTCGGCTGATAAAGAGCGCGCCGCCTGACACTAGGGTCAAGCGATATGATAGCGCGCCAACGCTCGACTTCAGAGATCTTGCCAAGTTCTGTTCTCCTAATACTTAACGAACATATTTTAACGTATTTATTAACGCGTTTGTGTATAATTTAATAATCGTATATATATATATTTATTATAGTTTTAACGTAAAGGATTACGAATTTAAATTAATATTACTGTAACACCGAAACAACGACGCGTAATATATTAATAATCGTATACAGTATTTATTCCCCTGTCCCAGAACCCCCAATGGGGTTTTGAACCCACCACCGCTGTTTTGAAGCCCAATGGACCGTTTTAAAGCCCCCATAGAAACCATACGGTTTAAACACCCATGGGGTTTTAAACCCACCACCGCTGTTTTGAAGCCCCAATGGGCCGTTTTAAAGCCCCCATAGAAACCATACGGTTTAAAGCCCCATACTTATACTACTAGTTCACTATATTGTTTATGTCTATACGAAAAATGTTATTAAACATTTTTTTTTTATACTTATACGTAGGATTATTTGATTTTAGACTCAAATTGTTCATTAAGAAAGTAAATAAACGAACTTAAAGAAATACCTCTGGTTTGACAAAACGAATTATTTACTGCTGATAATTGTAATCAATAAGATTTTTAATTACTGTTAGTGTTCAGGATTGTCGGATTCAGTTGTCCAGACATAGAACAAAATTAGGAGTTCTATTAGGATGGATAAGCTTTAAAATAGATTAATTCAAAAGAAGTTGTATATATATTAATAAGTAATGAACTAAGAAAATAAATAAATTAAACAATTCTTAAACAAAAACCTAATATTAGGCATAGCCACAAAAGAAGGGTTTGTTTTATTGCCTCAATTTCCTTAGAATGATTGATATCAGTTATTGGATAAAATATAATGTAATTTGTCTTTACTACTGAAAATTTGGAAAATTTATTAGTTTGCCATTTGCAAAATTATTAGGCCCAACCATTATAGTGTGTAGTTATTTCTATGCTGTAATAAAATCAATATACAATTTTTCTTATTTAACTAAGCATAGTAGGTACACTATATTGGATTTTAGGATAATTTATTTCCTATTACATAGTATGTGATCTGTTTATTTCAATATCAACCTATTGCTTTCCTCTGACATTTTAACATTTAAAATTATATTTTATTGCATGATGTTAAACTCTGTGATAATTTTTAACTAAAATAAATCAAACATCAAAGCAACATTTTAAATGCATTTTTGTAACTTAGGAAACCTAGAAGAATATGTGTTACGTTAGTCTCTTAAGGAGTTTGTCTAATGGAGCATTACTGGTCCATAACACTTATGTGGATATAACATTCCAAGACTTTCTCTTGGAGTTTAATCATTTATGGATACTAACTTTAGTTACAACAAATATTACTAACAACGTTCAGTCCCTCATTCGTCCGTAATCACACTGAAAATCATACACACTACATCAAATGTAACTCGAAATGTTGTACTACTTTTAGTGATACTCAATTGTAGCGTTTCATGTTCGGCTTGTTTAATAACTCAATGGGAGTTACTAAACAAGCCGGCTTGCTAGTTTAATGGGAAGTATTAAACTAGATTCTTGTAATTAACTTTTACTAAATTACTTTAACTAAACATAAAAATAAAATAAACCAAGTAGGTATATAGAGTTTGAGATAACTTAGCTTTCTGTTTGAAAGTACGAAAATGAAGAATTTTTGTTTCTTTTGTAGGTTAAAACCTTACCTAAAGTTTCGAAATCTTCAAAGGAACTTGACTATTTTGAAAATAAAACTTAACTTAATTTCAAAGCTAATTTTAAGCGTCGTATTTTATAGGTAAATTAAAAATCTCTTAAAAAGCGTAGTATCTCTTTTTTATGTACTTGTAGCATTATGGTGATTCTAAGTAAGTTTTTTGTACTATATTTATATATTTTATTTATTATTAACATACGTGCTATAACTAATTTGTTTTAGCTGAGCATACAGAGAGGCTGAACAACAATAATGGTTACATAAACTAATTTATAAAATAAATTATGTATTTCGTTACTTAGAAGTTTTGAAAGAGTTAAAAGACTTAATTTACTCACTTCATTTGCTTGTGTATTATTATTAATTAAATTACCACACAATTCTTTTATACTGTAGTATAATCGAATGTTGTATTCTCTTTCATTGCATTATCATTTTTTATTGTGTGTGCTAAAATTGAGTTTCTTCTTGTATAGATCGATTATTTGAGTTAAATATCATTACTTAAATATCTCTATTAGCTTATTGGTTGATGAAATTATCAATTGATAAGTGTATTTCACACATTGATACTGCTATATTCACTAATATATTTTTATCGTTTCTTATATTGATATTTTCTTTTACTTCTTATTTTAGCACTTGGTACTTATTGCTTTATGGCTAAATTATGTATTTCAATACCAATTTGATTTTTGTTTTCCTTCAGTTAAATGTTATTAATTGAATGTATTGATTTTGTACTTTTCCATTATTATATTTTATTATACTTCCCTTTCTAGTGTGTTCTGGAAGTAACTTAATATTGTTTTACTGATAAGTTATTATCTCATAGTTCTGAACACAATGAAATAGTATAGTCAAAAATGGAATGCATTGATTGCCTTGTTATCTAAATTACATTTGATTTAATTCGTATATTATAAAACTAGTTTACCAAAATATAGTGATTATAACATTAACAATTAGTGTAATTATGATGTTAATTTTGATGACAGTAATATATCTTACTACTGATACCCAATTATAATACTTTATTAGAAGGATGAACCTTTTACTCTAATACTATGCAAAGATTAGTATTTGGCAGAAAAGTAAACTTTTCAAAAGATATTAATTGTTGTCCCACTCGCTCACCCGCACGCGTACATCAGTACTCATATTGTACAGCTCATTACTACAGTATTGTCAACTATGTCATTCACAACATAACAAATGAATGTTGTTTACATTAATATAATAAATAATTTAGCCACAGTTTTAAAATACAACAGACAGGATAAAACAAAACCCATCTGCAATAATTCTATCTGTAAAATAATCATAATAAAACAATATTCCACCGGTTTTATAATGTTTAGTATACCCATAACATGTAAATGTACGTCAAAGACATTAATAATTCAATATGTAATTTGGGAAACTATATGCGTCATAAAACGGATTATATGACATAAGATACTAGATGTTCCAAATTAACATGAATACCATAGGTACATTATATCATAGGTATCATAAAATGCATCATCGTTGTTAGTCATGGTATTCAAGGTTTTGCCTCATATTTCAACCATTCTATCTTTAGACAATATATATAGTTTTTAATATTTAAAGTTGTATATCCATATTTTATATTGCAAAAAACATAATTATATAATTATCTAGTTTGAGTATGCTTAGTTTAACAAAATATACAAATTGTTCTAAAATATATTTGCTTAGAGCCATTTAGGAACAAATGTTATTAATACTTTTATATTAGGGTATTAAATGAGCCTTTACTTCATTCGATTATAAACGTGTGTTTTTTCATCAATATCTTCATTTTGAATTAAAATAAGTGTTGTGCATGAACATAAAGTAACATCTTGTCATTATAAATTGTGTGTTATACATAAAAATGATAAAATGCATAGGACTTACCACGCAAAGGCTGTTTTTTTATTCTTCCTCAATTAAGCTGATTTTACAAGAATTATTTGTTCCTCGGCTTTGAATATTCATGGCCTATTTGCTATGCAAGGAAGAAGTTCATCAACGGCTGTACCATTATTTATAAACTAAATAATATATCAACACAATTTACGGCACAAACTTGGTTAAATTGAAGAGAGAAAGTTTGAATAAAGATAAGGTTCTTAAATTTGTTTGTCGTTGTGTGCTTTTAAAGTATTTATTTTGTATTCTATTTAAAAAATATTCACACACAAAAAACCTTTAGTTTTTTAACCCCAGTTTACTTATTAAGGTTCAAAATGGTTAAGTGTCGTATAGATCTTACTCGGGAATATACTTACTTAAATCCAACAAACATTTCAATAGATAATAATTATAATTGTCAATTGAATAAAACAAATTGGGAACGAATTGAACCTTTAATAACATGATATAAATCCATACTGTTAATAATGTTGACATTTTATTACTGATTTAGCTGTTGGATGAGTGTGATAAACTCTATTCAATACGATGGCATTATGCAAATTAACCGTTTAAAAAGGGTTTACGAAAATGATTTCAAAATATTTTTTTTAAACGTATATTTGTTTAAAAATTAACTAGGTATGAGTACTAGGCAAGTTTTTTTTTTTTTTTTTTTTTTTTAATAAGTGAAGGAATGTATGGTGATAGTTTTTCTTATAAATTTAACGGACATAACATTTCAGATAATAATCCTTTATCTGTTTGTTTCTTTCAGTTTTGTGTAGCTTAACTTTGAGAGTGTAAATTTTTTGTTTACTCAGTTAAAAATGTTATACTGAGAGAATATTGAAACTCTTAATTTTTCCATAGTTATCATAAAACCTCACATAGGAGTGTAGTCTATATAAGTATGTTTTCAAGGTCATAAACATATTTTTAACTGTTCCTTAACATATTATTTCCAGGATGAAGATCCCGGCATAGTTTTTTAACAGATATATTCAAAAATTAAAATTATATGTATCCGTATGTAACATTAAATATAAGGCTAAAGAGAAGCGTTCTTAAATATAGTGCTTGAGGTCTTTAAAACATTTAAGCCAATCAATTGGCCACAAAATAAATACTAAGCTTAAGCTAGTTTTGAGCTTTTTTTTCGAGACTTTTATTAGATTAATAAAATTCTAGACTAGTACCATTGGTTGTAAGGGTACGTCTATGTGGAATTAACAACTCGACCAGAAACATGTTTGTTTATTGTGGATATATTTTTTTCAGATTATAAGGAAAATCACATTCAAATTTTGATTAGTTTACGTACCTGGTAAGCGTGATACATGGGAGTGTGTACACATTCTGTGTGTTCAGTGTGATGTACAGGCCCTATGAATATAAATTACTGCCTCAAATATAAGGCAGACATATCACACACATCAGACCATACCCAGGCAACGTGTACAAACTATAATACAGTTTGCAATCCCGAATGTTGTAAGTTTTCATTCACAAACTCCTTAGTAGTGGTATAATGTACGTGAATGGTGGGTAGTTGGGTAAACAAGTAAAAATGATAAAAAAATGAAAACAAATGTTTAAATAAAAAACATGTATATAAACGTTGGTAGAGAGTGGTATTTTGAACGACATAGAAAGAATTTCACATTTTAACACTACACGGGACTTTAAAAATTCCTCCTAGCCTAACTTGACGAAAGTAAGGTCGCCTGTTTTCAGGTCATAGCGATCATTCTGGTTGTGGGAAATCTTATTTAGTGATAAACTTTATTGATAATATTATTGAGATGTGTGATATTCAATTAAATATACATTACTATTTCGAGTGGGTGTCTAAAATGAGGACAATGTAATTTTAAATGAAATTATACTGATTAGTGCTTTGTCAACATTTAACATTTTTACATTGCTTGGATTTATAAAAATGTCTCCTAGCGAGTCTATCCTGGTGAAAAGTAAGGTCAAATTATAGGGATATCTGCTACTGAAACAAACATCTCCAGGTTAATGACAATATAAAATCGAGTTAAAACGTAAACACCATTCACAATGTTAATTAGAGTGAGGTGTTAATGTTAATCGCATACTTTCTCCAAGGTGACAAAACCGTAACTAAACCCCAGATGTAAGCTGCAGTCAACTCTTCATCTCAGCTGTAGATCCCTCTGCACCTAGCTATGATGAACATCGACACTCTTCTTACCGACCTCAATAACTGCAGGGGCACCCCAGTACACTATCGGAGCTACGTTCCGACTTCAACTACAGGATCACATCGGTTGAGCGAGTAGTCACAAGATACGGCTCTACCATTGCTGTCATCCTGGAAGGGCTGATTGGGGACGAGTTTTTCCTTCGAGTATACCTGCCTAAGAGGTATAATGGAATATTCACCGATCAGTCGATTGAGGAGTACAACAACGGTGGGGTAGAGCGGTTACAGTTGAGATATACAGGTTTCAACAGCAATATCGAATTTATTTAATCAATAAAGGTTGGTTTAAATTCGATAAATATTTGTATTATTTACTATAAAATCTTTCCCCATATACAAAATAAATACAATATGTAAAATAAACTTATTATTAAATATGGGATCTATCCATTTTCAGCCACAGTGGCTGGTCCTTCTGGTTGTGGAAAGTCTCACTTTGTGATGAACTTTATTGATAATTTTAATGATGTGTGTAATGTTCAGTTCGAACTTGTATATTGGCATTAATCCGATTGGCAACCAGGATATAATGTAAGTAATGTGATTTTTTAAAGTAGGTAATACCAGACATGGTTGATTTTTATGGATCAAAGACAAATCTTGTTATTATTGATGTCTTAATGCTTGAGTCAGATGGTAGTGGTTGATATATTCACGAAAGGTTACCATCATAGAAACATAAGTGTGTTTTTTATATCTAAAAACTTGTTCCATCAAGGTAAGGGTCAGAGAAATATCTCCCTCAATGCTCACTATATAGTATGTTTCAAAACTCCTAGGGATAAGGCACAAATCAGACACTTAGCCCAACATGTATACTCTGAAAATCCAAAATTCATACAAGATTATTATATATTAAACAATCAACACCTGATGATATGACGTTTAGAGCTTCATATTTCCGAGCGATCCTTACAATTATGTGTATGTGCCGAAAAGAAAATAATTAAATTTAAGAACCAATCAACTCGTAACTCAGTATCACAATATCTCGAATTGTGAAAAAGAATATCAACAAGTTTATAAGCACCTATATTCCTGGAAACCCAAACAGAGAAAGGGATATGTTAAAAGAAGCTGACAAGTACCCTCGTTCAGTCAGTCTGTGAGTGTGCTTAAAATCTGTTGAAAGGTAATATAAAATATCAGTACTAATCAAAAGCGAAAGTAAAGTCAATTCAAGACTATCCTGAGATGTGGGTTAAAAAAGGTGAAAGTGTTAAAAAATAAAAGATAATTGGTACAGAAAGGTGGTGGGGTACTTTTGCCATTGTTGCTCAGTGCAATTCTACAAAGTATACTTCAGTAGACATGGAGAACGCTAAGAAGATGATTATTGTTCCAGTAAAGACTTTTCAAAGGATACAAAACAAAGAAACAGCCATTTATAACACAGTTAGTTAGTTAGACAGTGAAATGTTAAAATTGCTCAACAATTACAGCCAGAATGATAGGGAAACATGGGATCAATATCAACTAGTTCTACAAATGCTTCCTCCATTTTGCCTCACAGAAAGGAAATCCATTAGTAAACCCGTTGTTGACTTGAATGATAAAAAGCAAAACACTATTTGGGTGGAGGAAAATTTTGATTTT
>JAQJVL010006836.1:0-26928 GCA_035578905.1 Stictocephala bisonia | reverse complement strand
ATTAAAAAGATCTTTAGAATCAAAAAACAAAAAAAAACAAGAAACCAGTTTTAAATCCTAACACTTACAAATGCAATTATATTAAAAATGATTAAGTACGTGAAATAATTCAAAAAAAATAAATCATGCAAATATTTTTCTCACCTATCGTTCAAAGACACAAAAAGAAAATCTTAAACTAAAGGTTAATTTTAAAAATGTTTGCTATCTTACTTTTTAATGCTATCTAGAGCATATTTCATTACAGCATTTGAAATAAATGGTTAAGGAGGAAACGAACTAGAATGTTTAAATGTTATTGTTATTTAGAATATAATATGGATAATCATCAACAATATAGAGTTTAACTACTTTAGAACAAGAAAAACAATGTTAAGTCATTAAGATGGTTATATAATAGGACCTGGGCATGCTGTTTAGCCATACGTCATTATTTACGTATGTCAGAAGATTTTTCACTATTTCCATTCATACTAATGGATTTTATAACCATGAGCATATTCAAATCCAGTATTCCGAAATATTTGTTCCACTCGGTTTTGTAGATTTCAGCCTTGACACCTACTGTCGGCGCAGAATTTTGTGCACCCGAGTTTGAATACTGCTTTCTAAGGAACTAAGATGCCTATAAATAATCTACTCGCAGTATCGTTTTTATTGTTTAATTGCATGTTATTACACATGCATTTAAAAATTTCATTACAAGTTTTAATAATTGTTATTCTAGTTTGAACAAAAAATGTACCGGATGTTTAACAAATGTTCACTGTACATAAATTTTACACCGTTATTACTACAAAAACCTGTTAATGTATCGCATTTCTATTTTAATACCTGGTTGAAAGGAATCTCTTCTATAAGTTTCATAAATTCTACAATTTTAACTTTTTGAGAAAATATTGTTTATCGATTCCCTGAAACATAGTTTTCTTGGCTTCTAGAGGTTGTAATAGTATATTTGATCACAAGAGTGGAAAATGGGATTTTTGCATTTTCGAGACCATACGTTTGAAGTTGAACTTGTTGAGCACTTCAATTGGTCGAGACATGCAAAACATTTTCACTTGAGTTTTGAACGATATTTTTCACAACACTACTGAATAAAAAATGTTGGAGTGTTAAATTTTTATTTAATTAGGAACATTTAATAAAATCAGCTCTACTATTTTAAATGCACATTTAAATTAATTGTACAGTTATGATTGTTGGAAATAGCTTTGTCGGAAGTGGAATATTCCTTTATTAGGAAATAGCTTTTAATCATTGAGAATTTGCTCCACATAGTCGTTGTTAACTTTTGACAGCTCTAACAAATAAACCAGCATAATGCCATCACTTACGGAACCATGTTCCACATTTTTCTTCTCCAGCCACGAACAAAACTTCTTGTACTCTTCATTGTACCTTTCCTTTGATTTTTTAGGATCATGTATCACTTCCTCCGCTCTACTTTTAACGACAAGGGCACAGGCACTTCCATTTTAATTGACGAAACGATGGCAAGAATGTTTTTAAAAGCTTTTGAAGGTTATTAAGTTGTTGATAGTGGAAAATTTTCGAACGTAAACAATGTTACTTTCGACTGTCAACAATAGACACCTGTAGGAAATATGACGTTTCGTGACACTTATTCTTCATACTTAACGAAAACAGCTGAACTCATGGTAGTGTTGTGAAAAAAAATTTATATATATTTATATATTTTATTCATAAGACGCCGATCGTCAAGATATGGGCGAATATGGATTTCGAATGAGTGTGATGAGTGTAGATGAGCGAATGTAGTCATTGTTACAAACTAAGACCGACTATTCCTTAGAAAGTGTCATTAATTAATAGCCCAATGACAAATGAACAGCCGGTGGTTATCAGCTGATCCTTCTCAAAATGTATTGACTCTGATTGGGATCGAACTGAGAACCTTTAGCACATGAAGCTGGGATTGAACCAACTACGCCACCGACTAATTATTACTTGATATTGTTGTAATCCTTATGACATATATTGTTGAGATACATCACTTTTATACTGATGATGTATAACTTGATCTGAAACGCGTCGTAGAGTTCTCACATGTTGGTCACATTGACCTATACAGCAAAATAATAAAAATTCATTATTTTCAATAATATATATATTACAGTTTTATAAGTATATGAATACAAGTACAGTGTAGATTAAATTAATAAACAAGGAATTTTATCTCACGTGTTTTGATCACTATTCATACATCTCATAATAATGTGGCATGCTTCCGTCAAAGAAACAAACAATAAAAACATAAACAATAAAACTTTATGCATTTTGTCTGTGTACAAAATCTACTCTAAGTGAATCCTTATCTAATTCAAAATTCTTACAGTAGTGTTTGTAACTTCAATATTTATGTGCACGTTTCACGAAGATTTTGTACATCCAGACATTCCTGCGCATACTGCGTTTTGAATTTAAAACAATTTTCTTTGTAAAAATCTGCGTAGTTGCTTTTCCTGCTGCTAGTTATTTATTCACAAGTGTTTCTTGTTTCATCCGAGTTTTTATATTTTGGGCTCTGTAATATTAAACTATGAACATGGCTATGAAAGTCTTTGTATTTTTAAACATGTGATTATATAATAATATTTTTAATTAGAAGAATGTTCTTAAACAATTAGGAGAGAACGATAATTATTCGTGGATATCCAAAAATAAGAACATCCATAAACAAACTATGAAGTATGACTTAATTTGATTAGAGGTTTACGAGTTGAAATTTCTAGATCAGTTGTCCACTTGGATGAGGAAAAGAGAGAAATGCAAGTTATTAAGATGTAAATAAAGTAGTTATATTGTAATTTAATGAGCAGGTGAAAAAGAAGTGGAATTCAAAACAAAGTTTTAGGAAAATTATTGAACGCAAGTACAGTTGAGTAAGG
The DNA here is from genome assembly GCA_035578905.1 of Stictocephala bisonia. Lineage (NCBI taxonomy): Eukaryota > Metazoa > Arthropoda > Insecta > Hemiptera > Membracidae > Stictocephala > Stictocephala bisonia. Next base: position 24,013 of record JAQJVL010006836.1, on the reverse strand, counting down.
AACTAGTGCAAGTGTTTTAGCTTAAACGTGTGTTTTCACATCCAGCAGTCTGAGTCATTTTCATGTTAGTTTTTAAATGGCTTTATCTGTAAGCATTGTTAAAATATATATATATATATATATATATATATATATATATATATATATATATACATCCATCCACTTTAATACTATAACCATTACAAATAGTGAAGGTAGCTTTTACTGTTCTCTATCATAAAATTTACAAACTTGTTTAAATTATATTTACACGCTGGTTTATATAAAAGTGTCTTAATCTTTTGTAGATATATAAACAATTTTAACTAAATTTGTAGGAACTTTTCCGTTAATTCACAACCACTTATTTTTCCGTTACTTCACTACCACTACGTTTTTATCGCAATTACTGTTAGGTTAGGACAGGTTAGGTGGCTACTAAAGTTGATCACAAACTGGTAAATTCAATGATTAACTTACCGCCGAATGCGTTCTCCGTGTGTAAGTTCTTGGGAATCGATGAGACAAGGTCAGCGATATCGGATTCCTAGTGGATAAGGAATACCACAGTGGACGTAAACATGAGTGGGGAACAGTGTTTAGAGCAATATAATATTTATTAAGTAGTAGTTTAACGGATAAAAAAATGATTAACTGAATACAAAACAAGTAGTGGTAGTGAGTTAAAGGTAAAGATCCATTTTTAAACCAGATGGAGCATGTGAAACATGAATATTTGCGTGATTAGTGGTCAAATTTATTAAACACAAAAACCTATTTCAACCCATGGAAACGTAAAAAAATTGCATATAAATATCGAATATGTGATCCTAAATTATTTGTAACTATTCTATTTACAATGCTAAACAACATTAAATTAATAAATAAATAATCAATACAAATTAAGACGTAATAATAGTACTGTTTGATATTTTAGTGAATTTTAAACCACTTGGAGTTGGCAACTAAAATAGTCCTTTATGAGAAAATAACTTTACATATATTCACTTCCATCTGATATTCCAATATAGATTGCCAGTTTGATAAAATGAACTAGTACGATGGAAAGATCCACCCACCCAACTATACACGCACAGTGACATTGACCCACTCACCCAACCATATACATATAGTGGTATTGACCCACCTAGACACATATAAAGGTATGCTAGTATTAATCCACTCGCCCACCTATACACTCACAGTGGCTTTGATCGAGCCGCCTACCTATACACGTATTTACCCATACACTCACCAATAAACGTACAGTGAATTGTACCACCCACCCACCTATACACATACAGTGTTATTGTGCCACCCACCCACCTGTGAATATACAGTAATATTTTCCCACCCACCCACTTATACTCGAACAGTGGTATTGACCATCCGTACACATATTGTTGTAATGGACCTCCCACACATGCATACACATACTATGTAAATGCCCCTTCCATTCACCTTTACTGAAGACTATTGGTGGTGTAGAAAAAAAGGAAGCAGTCCTCAAACGTCCGTTTTTTATTTGTAATAACCTTCTACTTGTTAAAACACTTTCACAATGTATTTATTTCGCTGAAAATTATTTATATTTTTTTACAAATGATATACATGGTTTTATTTATAAAATTCATTAAGGATTTTAAAGGCTCAATGAGACTTAAACTTCAAGGAAATTTTTGAAATCAGGTATATAATGAATACAAACATTGGAAATAAAATAAAATTTGAATTGGAGAGACATTGCTGGAAATGGGGCTATTCATCATTGTTAGCGTGTGACATTTATTCAATTTTGGAGCCGGCGTCCAAAACAACATTTTTGTAGGCAGAAAACAACACAGTTTGCATTTTCTTTTTTTCTATTTCACCTGTTATTTTAATACGATACTTACTGTCATAAAGATCAATATTTATAAATTGTAACGTTCAATGTTAAACAGCCAACTAGAAATATAACTAGAATATATAATTAATTTTTATTTTTTACATAAATTCTCTTAATTTAATACATGATAAATTAATCATAAGGTAAATCTAAGTATTCTCCCTAGGCTGCCCTGTTTTGAGAATAACATCACTTTCAATTTCATATAGTCTTATTGAGTCCAAACGAGAACATAATTACAGCTTTTAAACAATTACCTGCCTTAAAACAAACTTCCAGTATAAACTGTTTTAAAAATTAAGAAATTAAAATTTGTATAAGATTAGACGACAAATCTAAGTCAACTAAAATTAACGTACTTGAAATAAGCATGAAAAAATATTAAATTCATTCAAGTGTCCAATAAAACAAATATCGCTCATAACTCTAATTTATAAAAAATAACAACGCCGAATTTTCTTATTTGAATTATTTCTTCTACATCAAACTAACATAAGCTATAAATGAATAATACAAAATAAATAATAATTTAGCCAGCCGAAAGTAACCATAGTTTATTTTTTTTTTTAACTCAAATTTATTTTTACTACGTTTATTTGAGTTTTCTAAATTATTAAAGATATTTGGAGCAACAAATGTAAAGGATTCACTAAACGGAGTAATGATTGGCCTCGGTACAACAAAATTATACCAAAAACGGGTATGTTTTCACTTCTTATTAAACATAGACAAAACATTATATGCACACAAGTTCCTAAAAGTTAATATATGCCATCTTTTTAATTGGACTTTTGAACGTTCTCGTTTAATTTTTTAAGCAACTATTATAAAATACTTTTGCAAAACAGCTAACTTTGTAGCAGAGGAAGCTCCACAACATACAACACCATATTGTAATCTACTTTACACCAGAGAATAATATAATTTCCTGATTACTTCGTCTTGCAGTTAATTATTCCAAAAATAAAATATTCGTAATGTAGTCTTTAATTTATTTTTCATTCTTTAACATTGAATTTCCAAAATAATAATTCATTCAAATATACTCCTAAATACTATACGTGTAGTTTTAGGTATTTTTGAACACTTCTGGCAAGAATTAATATTTGCCTGTCTACGGTTAAAGCACTTGTTAATAAAATAATTCAGTCAGCATGAACAATTTATCAAATTTGTCTTTTCAGCACCAAGCACCATTTGATATTTTGAAAACTATGTTTTTAATATTACTAGGTCTTTTTCCATGTTCGCCTTATTTTCAACCTAAATTTACCCCTAGGTAGGCCTATATACCGAAGCTGTATAATCGTCAAACCCAAATACAAACAAATTTTGAAAAATATATCCTTCACAAAGACTGTTTGCATGTATCAAATAACATGCATCCCAAAACTGTTCCTTGAGGAACACCAACATTCATAACAACCACAATCCCTACAGTATTCAACATTCTAACGCATTGTTAATAAATTTTCACAAAATCACCAATAAATAAAACCTTTTTCGAGGCCTTTCGCCAGCAATGTGTATGTGTATGCCTGGCATCATCAGGCAACACAAATTTTTTATTTGGTTATAAACAAAACAATACAATAATTAATTTTGAAAACATATGTAAATAATTAAAAGAATTGTAAAATTGTAAACATATGGTAAATTAATAATAATATATAATATATATATATGTAAAAATGTATATATTAGAGTGTATAATTTTGTATAAAATGTGATGATAATAAACGAGAATTTTGAATAGGCCCACTTTCATTATTCATTAAAGACGAATTACTTTTGTTAATAAAATAGGTTTCCCAGGCATTTAAATGTTTTGAAGATGAAACTGATTTTATTATTTTTGAATTTTCTTTTGTGATGCTATGGTTTGTTGTTAGGCCTCGAAAAAGGTTTTATTTATTGGTGATTTTGTGAAAATTTATTAACAAAGAAGAATACCAATATCAACTCAATCTGAAATTTATAAAAAAAAAAAAAAATCTAACGCATTGCTTACGGTAAAAAACTACTGTTGTGAGTTTCCCATATTGCTTCTTAAAATATTCAATTTATTCATACAAAATTATGCACAACATGCATAAACTACAACTAACAATATTTTTTCAATTAAATAAAAATAATTGCTAATGAATTATTTTCAATTATGTTTCAATTAAACTGACAATTTATATTGAATTAGTTGTAACTTATAAAAAACGTCCAAACCAACTGTTAAATTAAATTACCCATTTAAAAAATGAATTTTACACTGTACATGATATTATAAAAAGCCTGTTAATTTGATATAATAAATAATGTTATTAGTCCAGATATAAAAGAAATGTTATACAAATACATTTACAAGTATATAAAATTTGATTGTCATGTCAGCCTTAATCAAATGAGGTACTAGTAATAAGTTTATTAAGGATGATAAAATTAAAAAAGGTACAATAAATTCAGTGATCCCATATATTAGAGAACTGTACTTCTTTCAATTTTAACTGATTTATTTGTATTCAGAATGTTTGTTTATATGGAATTCATTTATCTATAACTGGTTTTGAGATTGTTCCAGAGGAACGTTATGAAGACATTTGTATTGCTATTTGAGCATAACATAAGGAGTGCGAAATACTTAAATTATTATTCCAACGATGTAATTTCAACATTTATTCGTTGTTATTTTTTTTATTGTTGTTATTTATTATTATTCGTTGTTATTTTTATGTTATTTTAAAAAAAAGTCACTAAAGTGCCTACTTAATATATATTAAGGGAAGTAAAAATTACACTTATGTTTGATCATAGTCAAAGTAAAAAAAGGCAATTAACTACGATCCTGCTCAATACAAAGCTATTCCTCTCTCCATAGCCAATAATGCAGCTGTTCCTCCTGATGGAAGAAAACAAATAAATTCTACTTTATAACTATTCCAGGAGGAATTTCCGCTATTATTTCCCCTATTCTCACTAAAACCATTATATTTATATAATAATGTTTTAGTAATCAGAATATATTAACTGTAAATTATTATTACAAATTATCTTATATCTCAAGAGAATTGATCCAAGTGTCTAGTAAATAGGGAAGAAAGGAATAAGTTTGTTGAAAAGTCAAATTATAGTTAGTAGGATTATAACTCTTTAATGGATCGCATAGTACAAGGATTAATGCGACAAACTCGCGTGTCCTAATAATCCATTAACGACACGGTTGGGGGTGTTTCAAGTCAAGATTTACAAGGCCACTTTAGTGTGCAGTGACAGCCCAGCATGACGGATTGTCCTGTACGTACCACATCGGACTTTAGACCTCTAGTGTTGTTGTTTATAACCCAGTAAGAACACATTTGGGGCTGTTTAAACTGAATATTAATAAGGCCGCATTACTGAGACGTGACTACACCACTACATTGGACAATGGGTTATAATCAAGAAGACTATAGGCACAGAGAGTCATGTGGATCATACAGGATAATCCGCTAGGCTGGGACGTCACTAACCCTCAAATGTGTCCTTAATGGGCTACAATCAAGGACACGAGAGGTGCATAGCCCAATGAGGTACATACAGAACAATCCGTCAAGCAGGAACGTCACCGCTCACTAAAGGGGTCTCATTTATCACGGCTTAAAACACTCCCAACTGCCCCCTAATAGAAACAACACGAGAGGTGCAGTGTCCAGTGAGATACATACAGGGCATACAGGGCAATCCCTAAAGCAGGATCCCCTAAAGTGGCCTAATGTATCTTGGCTTGAAACACTCCCAAATGTGTTCTTAATGGGTTATAATCAAGGGCAGGGGATGCGCAGTGTCGAGTGAGGTACATACAGGGGAATCCTTAAAGCAGGATCCCCTAAAGTGGCCTGATGTATCTCGGCTTGAAACACTCCCAAATGTGTCCTTAATGGGTTATAATCAAGGTCTCGAGAGGTGCATTGTCCAATGTGGATCGCATAGGGCAAATCCTCAAGCTAAGTCGTTACTGCTCACTAAAGTGGCTTCATATATCTTATAACTAATTGAGGACACAGTAGGGTGTGTTTTAATCCAAGATATATGATGGTACTTTAGTGGACAGTGACGTCCCAGCTTGAGGGATTGCCCTGTATGTACCTCATTGGGCTATGCATCTCTCGTCCTCTTGATTATAGCCCATTAAGGGCACAGTTGGGGGTGTTTCAAGCCGAGAAAAATGAGGCCACTTTAGTGAGCAGTGACGTTCCTGCGTGACGGATTGTCCTGTATGTACTACATTGGACATTTAGTGTACATTGGACACATCTCGTGTCCTTGATTATAACCCATTAAGGAAAGAGTTGGGGCTGAATCAAGACGAGATAAATAAGGCCACTTTAATGATCATTAACGATCAGAGTGAACATTTATTCTTTTGTGTACTAAATATATACTAAATAACACTCATTTTGTTTTTCTATGAACTATTTTAAACAATAATTTGACGTCCTTTATTATGTCATGAAAACCCCAAATTGTAGTCTATTAATGATTTTATTATATACATTTCCTTGATGTTTTATGGATAATTTATTCTCATTTACTTTTAAAATTGTTCTCGCTTTTATATCTTTGGTAAACCACGTAGACTACTTTTTTTAATAAAAGTATACATGTGTTGATTCAGTTTTGAGATTTTGAACAAGTAATATTTAGTTTTTTAATTAGCATAATACGTGTTAGTATATATACAGTACAAGTAAACGTCATACAACACAAATATATTACAATATAAGCACAAAATATACAAATATATTACAATACAAGTACAAAATGCACGAATATTATGGTGATCGATTTTGGTGAACCACGCTCATCTTCCTCAGACCAGAGGGATTCACAAAAGATTCACAATTATAGAAAAAAAACCTAGAATCATAAACACTCGTATGTCAGACAAGGAACCTCTTAAGTATATATATATATATATATATATATATATATATATATATATATATATATATATATATATATATATATATATATATATATATTTTTAGTATGAAAACGACACACAGCAAAAGATAACTTCCTTGTAGTCCTCAATCTTATCAATCTGGAAGCACTAATAAAAGTTTTACTATATAATCGGTTTTATTTATCAACTTAAAGACATATCTTGAAGATGGAGCTGAAATAGTTTTTCTTAATATAATTGTTAAAAATAACACAATTTAAAACCAATCAAAACTTTATTAGTAAGGATTTTCGATAGCAAGGCTGTCATCGTCAGACACATCAAAAATAATAATTATAAAAAAGTAAATAAATGTGATATAAGCTTATATAAATATATGTTTTAAAATTTTAAAATTTCGTGGCTAAATATATTTATATTCTGAATGTTAGTTATATTATGAATTAAAAAGTATTATAAATTGAATTTAAATTAATTTTATTTATATTTTTAAAGCAAAATAGAATTTTAAATCGGTCCATCTTCTTGGTTTAATCCATTTTCAGAATTTATTAAATTCTTGGTTTAATAAATTCTGAAAATTGATTAAACCGAAAATTGATGGACCGATTCAAAATTATATTTCGTTTTCAAAACTATAAACAAAATTAATTTAAATTCAATTAATAATACCTTCAAATTCATAATATAACTAACATTTAGAATAATAAATATATTTAACCACGAAAGTTAAAATTTTAATACATATGTTTATATAAGCTTATATTACATTTATTTACTTTTTTATATTTATTATTTGTGATGTGTCTGACGATGATAGCCTTGCTATCGTAAGGCCTCACTTATAAAGTTTTGATTGGTTTTAAATTGTGTTATTTTTAACAATTATATTTGAGACATATTTTTCCCAAAAGTAGTCCCACAGAGGATTGTTTATGATAGTGTAATTTTTAGTTGCTTGATATGGATTTTTTAAATATCTTAAATTATAGATTTAAATTAGCTTTGTATTTTGATTATTGCATTAAGATTCATTGACAATATGATTTAAATTAATATTTAATAATTCTATAAATCTATTCAGCGTTTTTCAAAATGTCCCAAATTCAGAATGACGTTCAGAAAATGTACTATATCTTTAAATTAATGTAATTAGTTTTTTTAATAGCTAACTTTAAAGTTAGTTATGTTGATTTTAATAACAGTAACATAGTGCTATTGAAGAAAAATACTTATATAAATTTTTTTTCTTTTTTAGTCTATCAGACGAATGTTTATTATTAGTGTTACATGCCAAATAGTTTATGATCTAGAATGTAGTGCTAAGACATATGGGATTTCTGAATCTCTAATTGAATTGTTGAAGCTTTTTATATCTTGTTTCTTTTTGTAAAATTTTCATTTTATGGAGTAACTGTTAGTTAAAATATTTAACAGGTCACAATTTTTTTCATTTCAATTTACTGTAAAATAATTATTATCTAATAAAAATGTATGAGAAAATTAGCCTGTATACCAGTGTTCAGTACTTATAACTTATATTTTAAGGTTTTATAATAGCATTTAATGTGTTAACACTTTAGCATTAAGAAATAGTTTTTAAGCCAAGAGCGCATTTTAAGTTGTATTATTTTTTAATTTGAAATATCTCAACAGAGAGAGAGAGAGGGGGGATAACGCTTTCTAAAAGCGACATAAATCAGGCGATATGACGTAGTCAGTCGTCTTGAAATCTGATTGGTTGGAATGCACTGTTCTAAAAACGTTTTACACCACGCGGGGTTTACTTACGCCACCCCAGTCTGTCTTGTAACGTCCCTCTCACAGCGCACTTCTCTAATATACACTTTGGAGGCCCTCTGCCTCATGCTTTTCTATATTGTTTTCTCTAAATCCCTGTTAACCACTCTTAAACGTCTTTTAATATTTTTGTGTGTGATATTTTGTACATTTAATTTCTTGTGTGAACTCCCGCCATAGTTTGTGCTTCAAGATCTTCTTTGTGCGTGCTTCCGTGGCAGATGAACTTTGCGAGAAGCGTTCTACCGCGATTCGTGTAAGAAGACTCAAGATAAAATGAAGTGAGAACTGTCGTTCGTTGCGTTTCCCTCCAGGACATTGATGGACCTCGCTACCACCTCACCAACGGTTGTCTTCGGACCTTCCCTCACCTAATTGGAATATTGGACAAGGTACTGTTTTCATCATTTCATGTGTGTAACTTTAGTTATTTTTGTAAGCATATTGCTCGACATTTTGTCCCATTTTGTAACAACAAATTATCCACAAGCTCTCTCTATAGACATTAACATTTTTTGGGCGTTTTTTAATATAAAAATTCCCTGGTCCTTCGAATCAATTTAGATATAAATATTTAATTTTCTCATCTCTCATTTACCGCTCATAGTTTTGGTCATTTCGAACCGGATTTCTAGGATACAGTTCTTTGGAAATACAGAAACTCTAATTTGTGGATAATAGAAAGCACGATTCACTTCAGTTTTCGCCATTTGCAATTGTTGTCTTTCTTTGCAGTTTGTGAAGGCCACGCCCCTAGTCCAATAACAGGCGCACTGCTTACGGAGAATCACGAACTTCTCCGAAGCGTGCCGATTCGAGGTTGACAGTATTGATTTTTCCAACCCCTCATTCTCTCACAGGCTGTCTGCAGCACATCCGCTCTATAGCGCATGCGCTGACAGTTGTCAACTCCTGTTTGTTTACTTTATTGACAGTACGCTACTCACATATCATGTGGTAGTAACTAGCATTAGTCAATGCTTCTCATTATAAGGATTTTAGCAATGGCTAGTTAATTCATTTATGTAAATAAGCTCACATATATTTAATCTTAAATTAAATTATTATCTTTTATTCTATACTTCTAATTAGCATTTGAAGGCTAATTAAATACAAAAGGTGTTTTATACGGCTTTTTATTGTACAATATATTGCTTTTCATTCTGTTTTTGTGAGGTCAACTATTTTTTTATTGTGTATAGTCAATTAGTCTAGTTTAAGTCTCTTTTGGTAAAGCAGTTAAGCTTTATTAAACACACATTTCTCTGCTAGGGTAAACAAATTTTGTTTAACTAATTACCTAAATTACCTAATTCATATTTATTGTATTTGTGCTGAACTAATAATTAATTAACTAACTATACAAAACTAGTTATGTACACTTATAGTTTTGTACACTCTCTCTGAAATAAGCAAGAATTAGCTATTTATCATGTCTCTCTCTAATGTGTTATTACCATAAGCTTATTGGAAGCTAATTAACTAAAAATAATTAGTTCTCTGATCTCTCATTGAAAATAAAATTTATACTTTTTCCTTGCTCTCTAGTGTTCATACACATTGCTACTAACAAATCTAGCTATCAAAGCAAAGTTCTCAGTGGAACCAATCAAGACTGCAATTGTTATAACATTGCAGATTAAGCTTACCTCACACTTTGAATCTCTTATTTATTTGTTTGTTTATTGTTCTTATTGCAAAATAATTTGTGATGTCTCTGCCGATATTTTAATACTGTAGTAAGTAAGTCAAAATAGATATAAATAAAATATGGAAAATTATATTTAGCGACTTAGTGCTCTGCTCACAATAGTGTCTTGTATTTCATATCTACATTTAATTTTGTTTTACTACTTACTGTATCTGAAAAATTCAAAATGGCTCCTAAAGTTTCTGATTTCAAGGCGGCTCTCTATACTCGTCTCACAGCGTTAACTAAAACGCGCTTCGCTAAAATAAAAACTCAAGTTGAAGAATTCGCTACGCAAAAGGAGCTTCTTACGCCTGCTCAACTGAAGAGCTTATCAACCATCTCTAATGAAGTCAAGAAAAAGAAAGCTGATTTTGAGGCTAACCTGCAACGAGCCTTAAATCTACCGGATGATAAGGCCATTGAAGACGAAGTCTTAGCGGAAGATCAGGACTCTATTACCGAGGTCTACGCTCATATTCTTGGTATAATCGAAACGCTACTTCCAGTCGAAGAACCCAAAACACCCTCGGCTTTGAGTGACGTCAGTATGACTCCTCAGGTCTCTAGTGTCTCTCAGGTCCGTCTGCCAAAATTAGAGTTACAAAAATTCTCTGGCGATCTTCTGACTTGGACTTCCTTTATCAATTTATTTGATACAACCATTCACCGTAATGCCAGTCTTAGTGCAGTAATGAAGTTTCAGTACTTATTGAGCGTTTTGAGCGGCGAACCTTTAAACCTAATTAAAGGACTCAATCTAACCTCTGCTAATTACTTAATAGCATACGACCTCTTACGGGATCGCTACCATAATTCCCGGAGGTTACAAACTCTCCATTTGAACCAGTTACTGGACCTGCCTCAAATTAGTTCGTCCTCAATCAAGGGTCTCAGACTATTTGTCAATCAATATACAGAACACTCTCAGGCATTGAAAGCTTTACATTGTGACGTAGGTGAAAACAATCCGCTCCTCTCTGCCCTCATTCTCCGACGTATGGATTCCGACTTACGAAAAAAGCTGGAAGCCTCCCGGTCAACCTCTTCGAATGACGCGTCTGCTCACTCGTTACCGGAAGTCAAAGAAATAATAACATTTTTGAACACTGAATGCAGCCAAACGGAAGATGCCAATATTCATAACGTTCCGCAGGTAAAGGCTTCTACCTATGTTCCTCCTCACGCCCGCAACAAGGTGACTGCGCCAAAAAGGGTGAACTTTCGCTCTAGTGATGTTTCAATGGTCACAACTCACTCTAACTCCGCTCAAACCAAGACTATGCCTCCTCCATGTTTCATTTGTAATCAGAGTGGACATAAAGTCTATTCATGTACGGTTTTCCGTGACAAAACTCCTCAAGAACGACATCAGCTCGTCAAGAAACATAAGCGCTGCATCTCATGCTTAGGCGCTCATGAACTCAAGGAATGCCAATCTAAGGCCACGTGTCTCACGTGTAACAAAAAACACCATTCATTGTTACACTTTCAAGCTGCCTCGGGCAATGCTGCTAATCAGCCCGTCCGTAGTAACACAGCTCATGACGTCTCCAGTACACGTCATCGCTCTAGTGAGAACCATAACGATTCTCAGGTGACTCTCGTTTCTCAAGATTCACCCCCCTCTATGCCAGATTGTTACACCGTGCTGTTGGGCACCTTACTGGTACAACTAAAAACTCCTGAAGGTAGATCCCATGTATTCAGGGCTTTACTTGATTCAGGGAGTATGACGGATTTAATTTCCGAACGTGCCGCTCAACTCTTGGGAGTGCGCCGTACTAAGTCTCAAACTCACATCTCTGGCCTCAGCCAAAGCACGGCAAAACCAAAAGGTCAAACTCATCTCACAATCAGCACTCTATCTGGTCTCATCATTGCTCCTGAACAGCCAATGTTAATATTAGATAAATTGACCGTGGATTTACCCAGAGTACCTCTAGCCCCAGAAGTCTACAATAAGACTCAGAGATACATTCTCGCTGATCCCACATTCCATTTACCTGGAAGAATTGACGTTATCCTAGGTGGAAGTATATTTCCAAAAATACTCACTAATGAGCAATTCTCACTGGGGCAGCATATGCCACATGTAATTGGCACGCATTTCGGGTTTGTCGTATTGGGTATTGCTCCCAGCGCACCTTTCGCATCCACTCTCACCTCTACGAGCCTCAATGTCTCTCTACACTCAGCAAGCGACGCAGATCTACATTCATCACTTCAGCGGTTCTGGCTTCAAGAGGAAATTCCTGTATATTCGAAGAAGACCAAAGAAGAAGAACAATGTGATGCTCACTTCGCCACTTCTCACTCTCGAGATGAAACCGGACGCTACACCGTTCGACTTCCGTTTAAGGAAAATCATTCTGCCCTAGGATCGTCTCAGCCTATTGCTGAGCGTCGATTTCATTCTCTCGAGCGGAAATTAAACGCTCAACCTCACTTTTCTCAACTCTATCACGATTTTATCAGTGAATATCAATCTCTCGACCACATGGCCAAAGTTCAAAATCCTGATTTAACTAAGCCACACTATTTCCTCCCCCACCATGGGGTGCTAAAGGAAAATAGTTCCACCACAAAACTCCGTACTGTCTTTGATGCGAGTTGCAAGACCAGTACTGGTGTTTCTCTCAACGATGTCTTATTGACCGGACGCAAACTCCAAACAAATATTTGTGACATACTACTTCACTTCAGGCGTCACAATATTGTTTTTTGCTGTGACATCCGTCAGATGTATCGGCAAATCCGAGTACATCCAGATGACCGGAAATTTCAACTTATCTTATGGCGTGACCATCCCAAGGATCCTCTCTCAACATTTCAATTGAACACTGTTACTTACGGCATGAATACCTCTCCCTACTTGGCGATCAAGACTCTGCACCAGCTTGCAGACGACGACGGTGGGAACTTCCCCTCCGCTGCATGCGTGCTGAGGACTCAGACCTACGTGGACGACATCATCTCCGGTGCGGACACAGAGGAAGCGGCCTTAGAACTGCAGGAGCAGCTCATCCGTCTACTGCGTCAAGGAGGTTTCGAACTCCGGAAGTGGGTCTCTAACTCTACTCGCCTACTCCAAGCTCTGCCGGAAGGACATCGCGAGTCTCCAGTGTTTCTGCAAGAATCTCTATCTCCGCAGTTCTCTATCCTTGGTTTACATTGGTCGCCTACCACTGATTGTTTCACATACTCTCTTAACATACCGCCTGACGAGCGCCCGACCAAACGCTCTGTCTTGAGCTTAATAGCCAAGATATATGATCCCTGTGGATTTCTCTCTCCTTGCATAATGCAAGCAAAATGCTTTATGTAACTTCTCTGGACTACAGGTCTGTCTTGGGATGAACCCTTGCCATCCGAACTTGCCGAAAAATGGCACTCATTCATCACTGACGCGCAGCACATAGTGCATGTCTCAATTCCTCGAGCGTTTCCACTCTCACTCTCTTGCGTCGTAGAACTCCATGGATTCTCTGATGCGTCAGAAAGTGGATATAGTGCGGTGTTGTATTTCCGCTGCCAGCTTTCGACAGGTGACGTCATCATTCGCCCCATAATGGCGAAAACTCGCGTCGCTCCTCTAAAACGAGTGACACTTCCGCGTCTCGAGCTTTGCGGAGCGCATCTGCTCGCTAAGATAACAACTCATTGTCAGTCAATATTTAAGGAGACAATCACCCCTCAAACCACCTTTTTATGGTGTGACTCAACAGTAGTACTCACATGGCTACGAACTCCGCCTTATAGGCTTAAGACGTATGTTTCAAACCGAGTTTCCCAGATCCAAGAACTCGTATCACCCGACTCATGGCGACATATAGCAGGAACTGACAACCCAGCAGACTGCGCATCACGGGGCATTTCTGCCTCCCAGCTTAGGAACCACACTCTCTGGTGGACGGGACCATCGTGGCTCAGCCTCCCTCAACAGGACTGGCCCTCTAAGCAGTTCATACCTGTGAACCTCTCATCGTCCGATGAGCTCAAGAAGACTCCACTAATCGTCCTAACTACCGTTCCGCAGAAGGACTGGGACCTTCTGACGAATTTCTCGTCGTGGGACAAACTTGAGCGAATTTTTGCTCTAGTTCTGCGCTTCGTACACAACTGCCGTAGCGCTAATCGTCTCAAGGAACATCTCTCCCCATCCGAGATCTCCACAGCTAAACTCAAGATCTTCGGCCTCGTCCAGCAATCTGCATTTGCAGACGACATCTCGTCACTACGCTCTGGGCGTCCCTGCTCAACAAGACTTCAGCGCCTGAAACCGTTTCTGGACACGCAAGGCATTCTACGTGTTGGTGGGCGTCTCAGCCGTTCTTCCCTGGCACACGACGTCCGTCATCCAGTTCTTCTTCCCAAGAAACATCATGTTGTAAACCTCATTGTGGATCATCACCACCGCTCAAATCTCCATGCTGGACCACAGCTAACACAGTCTCTGTTATCCCAATTCGTGTGGATTCTCTGCGCGAGGAGCGTTATACGCTCACGCATTTTCCAATGTCTAACATGTTTTAGAAACAAGCCACGAAATCAAGCCCCACTAATGGGCGACCTCCCTCAGTCACGAGTGACTCCCGCTCGACCATTCTTGTCCACTGGAACAGACTTCTGTGGACCATTCAACGCAAAGGTGTTAAATCTCCGTGGTATTCGACACATAAAGGTGTATATTTGTGTATTTGTGTGTATGGTCACAAAGGCTGTGCATCTTGAAGTGGTGACAGACTTGACCACCGACGCCTTTATTGCAGCACTCACGCGCTTTGTATCTCGACGAGGTCTGTGTGTTCAATTGTTTTCCGATTGTGGTACGAACTCTGTCGGTGCTGATAACGCCCTTCAAAATATCTTAAAGGAAACATTGTTCTCAACCGATTCGCAGAAAAGGTTGCTTCACTTCACTACTCCTCGAGGTATCGACTTCAAGTTCAACCCTCCTGCTGCTCCCCACCAAGGTGGATTATGGGAGAACGCTGTGAAAAGCACCAAACACCACTTACGTCATGTCATGGGAGACCACATCCTGACACTGCCAGAATTTATGACACTCGTCACTCAGATAGAGGCCATGCTAAACTCGCGGCCACTCACTCCACTCTCCAGCGATCCTGCTGACTTCTCTGCCCTCACTCCGGGGCACTTCTTGATTGGTGCACCCCTAGCGTCGGTCCCGGAACCCGACCTCCTCGACGCACCTGACAACCGCCTACGACATTGGCAGTTGGTCCAAGCTCTACACCAACGCATCTGGAAACGATGGCAGCTGGAATACTTGCATACGCTCCAGCAACGTTATAAGTGGACCCAACCACGCGAGAATATCAAAGTTGGTGATCTCGTGCTAGTGCACCAGAACTCTCTGCCCCTCTCGTGGCCTCTGGCTCGTGTTACCGCCGTACACCCAGGGACTGATGGCGTTGTGCGCGTGGTGGACTTACGCACTCCAAATGGACACCTTACTAGACCAGTGGTAAAGGTGTTTCCTCTGCCCACAGACTAAAATCTCTTTTCTAGTTCCGTGCCCCAATCTCTAAAAACTGTGTGGTGTGATTTTCTATTGTGTGACTTTGTTGTTGAAGCCTACAATGCTTCAAGGGGGCCGGAATGTTCAGTACTTATAACTTATATTTTAAGGTTTTATAATAGCATTTAATGTGTTAACACTTTAGCATTAAGAAATAGTTTTTAAGCCAAGAGCGCATTTTAAGTTGTATTATTTTTTAATTTGAAATATCTCAACAGAGAGAGAGAGAGGGGGATAACGCTTTCTAAAAGCGACATAAATCAGGCGATATGACGTAGTCAGTCGTCTTGAAATCTGATTGGTTGGAATGCACTGTTCTAAAAACGTTTTACACCACGCGGGGTTTACTTACGCCACCCCAGTCTGTCTTGTAACGTCCCTCTCACAGCGCACTTCTCTAATATACACTTTGGAGGCCCTCTGCCTCGTGCTTTTCTATATTGTTTTCTCTAAATCTCTGTTAACCACTCTTAAACGTCTTTTAATATTTTTGTGTGTGATATTTTGTACATTTAATTTCTTGTGTGAACTCCCGCCATAGTTTGTGCTTCAAGATCTTCTTTGTGCGTGCTTCCGTGGCAGATGAACTTTGCGAGAAGCGTTCTACCGCGATTCGTGTAAGAAGACTCAAGATAAAATGAAGTGAGAACTGTCGTTCGTTGCGTTTCCCTCCAGGACATTGATGGACCTCGCTACCACCTCACCAACGGTTGTCTTCGGACCTTCCCTCACCTAATTGGAATATTGGACAAGGTACTGTTTTCATCATTTCATGTGTGTAACTTTAGTTATTTTTGTAAGCATATTGCTCGACATTTTGTCCCATTTTGTAACAACAAATTATCCACAAGCTCTCTCTATAGACATTAACATTTTTTGGGCGTTTTTTAATATAAAAATTCCCTGGTCCTTCGAATCAATTTAGATATAAATATTTAATTTTCTCATCTCTCATTTACCGCTCAACCAGTTTTGAGTATTTAAACGTTACAGGTTTTTAAATTAGAAAAAAAATTATTTAAAATACAAAAACGGATAGACAGACGGACAACAAAGCATTTGAAGGACTTATATCTATAGGATTCTTTTTATTTACACCCACTTAACCATATATTTAAGTTTGGTAACGTAAATTAGGAATAGAATTTAATATCTATAGGTAATATACATAACTATTTGTTCCCAGCCATAAAAATGTTGCTCCTCTTCATTCTTGTTTTATTATGGTTTAATCTATTATTTTACGTCTTCCTTTCCTACGTGAAAATGTATAGTTATAAAGAATAACAAAATTAAAGTTATTCCATCAGTGCTTCTTTATTTATTATTTGCATTTAGTGCATTGATAGCCTAAAGAGAGTAAAAATAATAATTGCTATGGGTTTACATTTAAAATTATTTTAAGCAGAATGTATTTAAGTTTATCTACGAACTTTATGGTAATTTAAAAATATTTTCTAAATATACTGTACATTTTTATATAGAGTAATTCTACACATTCAATGAAAAAATAAATAAAAATAAAACTATTTGAGATTGAGATTGCTGTTGTAATGATCCAAGAACAAAATTAAACTTAATTTGTTCCTGTTAGAATCAACGTTAATGGGATTTTATGGCTTTAATAATTGTAACAATTAACAGTGAACCGGATTAAACCTTTGGGGAACGCCATAAACTTAGGAAATGCATTGAAAGTCCCTCCTTACAATTCAGACCCACTCTAGTAATTAAACCTAATAGATTAAATCAAAGATTAACCATGATAAAAACATAAGATCTAGTATTTTATTCAGCCAGTATTTGTAATGAAATAATTTCTTATGTTTAATTTTTCTCCGTTTAATTTATGATAAAACACTATCTTTAGTTAAAAATATCTTTCTCAGTTTATATGTTGTCATCTTAATATGATTTATATTGTTGTCTCCATATCGAAATAAAAATATATATTTTAGCTTTCTCTGACTTAGTGGATTTGTGGCCAGTATGCAGACTATATATAAAAATTGAAATGGATATATTCTTAAGCTAACAATATAATATCATGCAAAAATGATTAATTGTTCTATAAAACTCTACACTATTACTATTTTAAAAGTATTTTAACAATGGTGTATTTGGAAACATATTGTGCATCAGTAAAAACTTAACATGATTTTTACACAAAATTATTTCAACCACCATTACCGTTTTCCGATAAAAGAATTGTAGGCTGATACGTGTTTATTAGATATATAATACGAGTTTAATAAAAATATTAATAAAATGTAATTTTAATATTAATAAAATCATTTCATTAATATTTTGTGACAAAGTTTATTCTATTCTAAGACATTGAATTAAAATATTTATAAATATACTAGATGTTCATAAAAACACTTCAAGACTTCAGGAAATGATTATTTACATGAAAACAAAGGAAAACGTTCCTATAAACATGTGTTCTAAAACGCTTAGTGTTTCGTCTGTGTAAATTTGCTTTTTATACAGATTGTCATATTATTAAACCCCTCAAGATATTATCATAAAACCCTATACATAAGACCTAATTTAGGATAGAGTATTACGTTTTTACTTTGAACCATTTGAAAGGGAAACCCTCTCCCGAAGGGTAGCTCATGGTACTCTGGTCGTATATCTTATTTTACCAGGTACATACCTCTACGTTAATGGGCCTTCAGAGGTTCATGTAGTCGTTTACTGTATGTTATCGGTGCTCCAGATGATCTGTTATATCCCCTACAACAATAAAAGTTGGCTTGAGAGTAGGGAACCCCTCTCCCGGAAGGTGGCTCATGGTACTCTTGTCGTATATCTTGTTTTACCAGGTATATAACTTTATGTCAAAAGGCCCTCTGAGGTTTACGTAGTTGTTTACTGTGTGTTATCATTGTGTTATCATATGTGATCTGTTGTATCCCCTCCAACAATACAAGTGTGCTCGTGAGTAGGGAACCCTTCTCCCGGAGGTTGGCTCATGGTACTCTTGTTGTGTATCTTTTTTACCAGGTTTTACCTCTACGTCAATGGGCCTTCTGATGTACACTAGGTGGCTTACTGTGTGCTATTGGTACTCCAGGTGATCTTTTGTATCCCCTCATGCAATACAAGTGGGCTTGGGAGTAGGAAACCCCTCTCCCGGAAGGTGGCCCAAGGTACTCTTGTCGTTTTACCAGGTACATACCTCTACGTCAATGGGCCTTCTGAGGTTCACGTAGTGGTTTACTGTGTGTTATCGGTGCTCTAGGTGATCTGTTGTACGCGTATACCGTATTATTAATACAATACAAGTGGGCTTGGGAGTAGGGAACCCCTCTACCGGAAGGCGGCTCAAAGTACACTTGTCGTATATCTTGTTTTCCAATTACAGACGTCTACGTCAAAGGCCCTTCTGAGGTACACTAAGCGGTTTACTGTGTGTTATCGGATGTTTATGAGAGCTGAGAAAAAATACCTCTTTTTTCCACAAATGCCACCTTAGAATTAGAACGTTTACTTAGAAATTACTTAAATTAGAAAACATAGAGATAACTAATCTTGGTGATCCATATGGCATATTATTCATAGCCTATTTATTTATGTTATTCCTTAAGGAAGGAGTTCAAGTTTTAATTTAAAATTATGACTTCATAACTGTAACTAAAACTGTAAATGCATTATTTAACTGTTAGCTAAACAGTAATTTTAGAACTTTTACTCCTTACTCGCCCTTTTATGTTTCTGCCCATTTCATAACTTGTTATTAAATATTTGTAAGAAATAACCAAATTAAAATAACTTAAATATTTACTTATTTAGTACAAAGGGTGAGTTTATATTAACACCATTAACTTCACTTTATTAAAAAAAAATGAACACATGTTTGTACCACTTTTTGCGAATTAAAGACACTAATATATTTTCAATAACTCAATTATAAATAAAAGAAATGAAACAAAAAATTACTTTATTGATGTAGCAGTGTTATTCCTATCAACCACTAATAATCAATACCAATTAATTAATCTATGGCCCGATTACTTTTTTCTAACAAAAGTCTTTTTGTATAAATTAACCTTTAATTCATTTCATCTATTTTCAATAAAAACTGAAATTCCTAGTTTAAAAACGGAAGTTATTTCTTTACGTCTCTCATACATGAAAAGAGAATGCCTTGTAATCAGAAAACCCAATGAACCTCTTTTTATACCTGGTGAAGAATAACTATTAGTCTAAAATAAAATTACTAAAACATAAATAAAAGTCTACAACCCTGAAACAAAAAAAGTTATTAGTAAAAGATAGTGTGTAGTCCCCTCCGTTAGAGATGGTCTTATATTTCAACGCGACTGAGCGATAATCTACGAGCTATTACAAACTCACGCAATTATGTTTATTTCAACAAGTTAAAACTCTCCCACTCCCATGCGCATACCGTAATATAAATATAAAAGGGCGTATCTCGTCAGTATACACTTTTTTACTTCCTTTAATAACTTTACTTTGTATAAGATAACAAAAATTCCCTATTAATTACGATTCTCATTCTTCAATTAATAATTTATCATATAATTTATCTTTTATTGTTGGTAGTTAAATACTTTATATGATAATTACCTTCGTTATGAGCAAATTGTACGTTGTACGAGAACCAAGGAGAGGGTCCATACATGCATCGATGAAAATTGTGAAGATTTTGAAAATGTACAAAAGTAAAATTAGCTCATCCCAAAATGAAATTGCATCAAATGTGATAAATGGGAATAAATCTACTTAATCGATAAAAAATTAATAGTAAACTTGGATCTTATTTCTTAGTGTTAGTTCTTATTAACTATTTTGTTATTTATTATGTTTGTTCCACTAGCTTAAATTAGCAGATTATTAAAACATATAAGGTTTTATATACTTTTGTATATGAGGGTTTTATTTTACTTTTCATCACGCATTATAACATTTATGTAGAGAAATGGGATCCTGAATTTAAAAAAAAATATTTTAACATTTTTCTTCTTTGTTTCGTTACTACCTAGTGTTTTCTAGGCATATTGTTTTATAAAGCCTACTATATTTTTGAATACTTAATTTTATATATTTACTTATATATTGTTTTTTGTTGACTAGATTTGATTAGAATAACTGGTTATAAGTTTTAGTTTAATAATTGAAGCAGTCAATTTGGTATGAAAAAAAGCAAAAATTAAAATTGCAGCTCAACTGTGGATAGTTTGAGAGTGGTTTGCAGAATTTGTTGTTCATTTAGGTGGATGAAAAAAATATTTTAACAGAAAATTACCCTGTATTCTCAATATTATAATTACTTTTTTTCATTTTCATTTAGAATGTGGTGCAATTTTGATACATTCACTAGCTAATAAATGAAGACTTAGAAAAAGAAGTTATACATATTTTAAAAAATCCCAAATGTGGAACAATTGACCCTGTATAGATTGAACCCCTATACTTTATTTAATGAATGTCCTGACTTCACATGAGTGGGCTCTGACACGTGGTTCTGCTTAAGAGTACAGAGTGTGACAAAAATAAGAGTACAGCGTTTGGCAAAAATGACTTGTTAAGAAGAAATCCGCTTGAAAATGCATTTTTAATTCGTTCAAACAATAATACAATGAATAAATAAAGTGATAATAACAGTCTTTAAACAATAGCATACATAAGTGTAAAAAGCAAAATAAACAATAAGAAAGTCGAAGATCATAATATATTTACTCGCACTCGAATTCACAGTACCAAACATGTAGGCTGAAAAACAAGTGTAAAGAAATGAAAAGTGTGAACAATACAAGACGTAAAGACAATTATTACTATTTTTGTAGCTATCTTACATCGTCACGCCATTGGTCGGTTACATTTCCAACGCCATGTAGTTCTAGCATTTGCAGTAAGAGCGCACTGAAGTCAAGTCGGGACATTCATTCTGTGAACAATAGCCTTCTAGTTGATACCGAAGGCTTAATACGCCAGAGTTTAGTATACTGATTACCGACTGGTGATGAATGTACTATCTAAGTTGTAATCTACTTCGAATAAAATTAAGAGCCAAATTTAATCACTGACAAGTTTAATTAATTATATTAAAGATTCTAACAACTTTGAAACTATAAATAAATGCTATAATTAACTTTTATTTAAAGTCAACTACAAACCAACTTAAATTGGCATTATATAGACTGACTGTTGTTGTAACAGATCAAATTTTACCAATTAATATCTTAAATAAGTTAAGGGCATTATTACCAAAAAATAGGATTTTAATAATGCAGATTGATTTGAACAAGCCACTTCTCTAATTATAGGGAACAAATTAAAATTATTCTAGCTATCAAACCTTACTATAAAGTTAGGTCATAATTTATCATAATATTTTAATAATATGATATGTAGAACAATAAAACTTTGATACGTTTCACTGCGTCAATCAATAATTAATGTCCTAACATGAGTATTAATAATATATGTCACATTATTTTTTGATGTAAGATAGAGGGTTTTAGTCCTAAACTCAGAAAATTGTCAAAATTATTATTGTGATTTTTTAATTGTAATTTAAAACAAAGTAAAAAACGTAGATTTTTTCAAATTAATATCATTGTAAAACAATTGTATAAATATATGTAGTTAACAATATCAAAGTTATTAATTATTCTTACATTTAGAAAGGAGTCATGTTACTTAAAGATTTGGTAAAATATTTATAAATTTTTTATGTTGTTTGAAATAAAATTTCCACGATCATGTGGAACACTGACGTGACATCAAACGTAATATTCAAAATAAATAACTTATAAGTAAAAAATGCAGTACTTTAAGTCAATAGTATTTAAATTAGTATTAAAATATTATGTAAGCCATACAATTTTTAGGTATCAGATGTTACTAGTGGTAATGAAAATATAACAGCTAACATTATTATAAATCTAAGTGTTTATTATTTAACCAACTAAATTTAAAAAATAATACTATCTCAGTAATTAATTCCTAAGTAGCAGGGGAAAATGTATAGTACAATTTTATTATTTCATAGATGAATAAAAGTTATTAGAACAAGTTTTCAAAAGTGTAAATATTAGAACCAACTTTATGTCGTAAAAATAATATGTATTTTTACGACTAACCGTTTTGTTATCTTTTGCAATTTAACAGTTTCAATTACACCCGAGATAAAGTAATGGCTCCTCCGTAGTAATAATTTAAATGCGTCATAAGAGACAGTTACTACTAACAACTGTATGCAGTAAACATGTGTCTTACTTACACCTAACGGTAATAGATCCAACTTACCTTTACAAATACTCTTACCTTAGCAATTCATGTTGCAATTATTTATTGTTAAAAACACTATCATATGGTTTACAGTTTTTCAGACAGCTTTATGACCCAAATAAAAGTCAGCCGATTCTTAAACTTTATTTTTAGGTAAATTGTTTCAAATATATGTTTTAACATATTTGAAATTAAAATTGTTACAGTCAGGATGTCCCCACCCATTTATAGTTACGTCATCTCATACGTCCATTATAAGAAAAGAAGGCGTGGGTGTTAAACTGTTCTTCGTGAGCTAAGCAGGAAATTGTTACAGTCAGGATATCCCCACCCATATACAGTCACGTCATTTCATACGTCCATTATAGGAGAAGAAGGCGTGGGTGTTAAAGTGTTCTTCTTGAGCTAAGTAGGAAATTGTTACAGTCAGAATTTTCCCACCATATATATTCATGTCATCTCATACGTCCATTACAAAAGAAGAAGGTGTGGGTGTTAAACTGTTCTTCGTGAGCTAAGCAGGAAATTGTTAGTCAGGATATCCCCATCCATATACAGTCACGTCATCTGTAACGTCCATTATAAGAGAAGAAAGCGTGGCTGTTAAACTATTCTTTGTGAGCTAAGCAGGCCACTGTTACTGTCAGGATGTCCCCACCCATATACAGTCACGTCATATCATACGTCGATTATAAGAGAAGAAGGCATGGCTAAACTGTTTGTTCTTCGTGAGCTAAGCAGGAAATTTTTACAGTCAGGATGTCCCCACCCATAAACAGTCACCTCCTTTCATACGTCCATTATAGGAGAAGAAGGCGTGGATGTTAAACTGTTCTTCGTGAGCTAAACTGGAAATTGTTAGTCAGGAAGTCCCCACCCATATATAGTTAGTCTCAAAAACCCCATTAA
>JAQJVL010006835.1:0-26931 GCA_035578905.1 Stictocephala bisonia | reverse complement strand
TTTTAAAAGCTGATCAAGAGGAGAAAACGATAGCAAAGGGTGTGCCCGAGTTGCGATAAAAAAACAATTGTAACATCAAATGTATAAATATTGGCTTTTTAATCACGAACTTAAAGTAACTTCCGCGCTAAACATTTCCAGTAAACACATAACAAAATTGTCCTTGTGCCCATTTGACGACAAAAGATACATTTTAGAAAATGGAATAGATACTTTAGCCTATGGTCATCACTTTATTGGCAAACAACGAGCTTTAGAGCATGATCATGATTTTATTACTAAAAAAATTAAAACTCACCCATAATCTCAGGATGGTATTTACCTAAACTTTAAAAATAAATAAATATGAAAACACTAAAAAAATTATAAAGTTATATACACAATTATGTACAGTTGAAATATAAAAATTAATAAAAGCACAACTAAAATTACAATTATTAGTTCAAACAACATAATGTTCGAGCATCTTTCCAGAACCGTTAGCCTCCCCATGACTGACTATCACTCCCTTCCACCACCACTCCTTCCTTTCCCGCATCCTGTTCTTAATGTGTCGCTTGCATATGGCGCCAATCAGTCCTCTAGCTTCTTCCACTACATTGGAACTTTGTTAAACTTTTCTAAAAAGTCTTTAAAATCTATCGAAAATTACTTATATCAAATTAATTGTTCTAAAATATTTACCAAGGTATTATATTGAAAATGTAAGATTGGACAGTTTTTTGTATATACTAAACTGTAGATTTGTACATAACTTATCCGTAATACTGTTTGGTTGGATTTTACTTTGTGTAAATTTAAAAATGTAAAACATTACAAAACTGGGCCCTTTAGCGGTCTTAATGTGGTACCTTATAAGTGGTTGTATGAATGCAGCTCTGGGGTACATCTGAAGTATGGTATTCAAACACTACCACAAGGACATGATCGTTTATATAGTTATTGTAAAACGGAAATTTAATAATTTTTAGGAAGGATTCAATTAATAATGTACGTATAATACATGCAAAGTCTACGAGTAATACTTTGAACACTAACACATTGTTACAGGATGTGGCTCACAACATCAATCTTATCGTTTGTGTCACAACAATAAAGGCAAAATTTCAGTTTGCTTTTTATTGTTAATAATATAGAGATTATATACTTCCAACTACATAGGATTGAAGAAAAAAATGAGTGATGGAATGGGATTATACTCTTGCTATAACCCATGGTTACTAACATGACCGTAGAAACCAAATTTACGGCACTCGTAGGGCTCAGCCCGACCGTAGCGCAATGTAGAAACCTCCTTCTAGATTATGGTAACTCCTACGCCAGGTAAGAAATGTTAAGTTAGTTTTGAGTAAACTTTTTTATCGTCAACCTTTTAAAACAATTTGTAAAGTAAATTCTGTTATACTATGGACACGTTTGTAAGATTTCATTACTAAAATTTGAAAACGGTTATCTCTAGCTCTGTGTAAATGTGTATAGAATACCGTACCATCGAGGTGAAGGCGGACCAAATTTTATAAAATATCGCCCGACTGTTCTCCAAGGCAGCCATTAAACGCGTAAGCCCTGAGGCAGTCCTGCAGTTTGGATCTGGGCTAAACCCCGTAATACCTTGAGTCACAGTCAGGGCCCTCGTATGGTACGATTGAACGTTATCCGTAGGTCCCGCGTGCAATATCTATCTGTTTAGAAAAAAAAAAAAAAAAAAAAAAACACAGGACAAATCTATAAACAAAAAAAAAAACATACTGTAAACAGCAGAACCAAACAAATATAATAAAATAAATCAAAATGAAAAAATAAAAAAAACCCTTTGTAAGTTTTTATGTTAAGGAAGGCTTCTCTAAGTAAAGTGATGTCTTTACTTTCAGAGGGACCAAAAAAGTATAAAAAAGTACAAAAATTAAAAAAAAAATCTTAAGTAATTTTGGGTGGTAGCATTCTGTTGAATGGCTACCACCGTAATGAGCGTTTTGATTGGGGCTCATTACACTAAAATACCCGTGCGGGGATACCAGTCCTCCATCGGGTGCGTCCCATGGGAATTGGGCAATGCCCTTCAGTTTTGCCTTCAGCTTACTTGAGGGTAGTGAGGAATTAAATACTCACCGTGAAAAAACTGGTTAAATATCTAAAGCTCAAAGCTATGCACTATTTTGATACAAGTCTTGAAAAACCCGGTGCATAAAACTCCGGATTGATTCAAGACATGGATTGCAAGAAGATAATCCATGGACAGGCCCTTACAATAAAAGCAATTACAAAATAAAGGTATTTTTTATGCCAATACGAAAGAAGAAAAACTGTTTAATGAACCTAAAAGGCATTCTCCATTCTCTTTCAGGAAATCATAAATAATTATAGCTAAGCTGCTAGAAGGCTCAGTTTTCACTTCGTAAAGTGTATCCTTGTGGTAGTAGTTGTGAAATAATTCTACACATTAGTGAGTACTTTTTCATCAAATGTATGTTTTGATTTCACTTTCCTTCTTGCTATTGCAACACAATGAAATTTTAATCTGTTATAAATTGCCAACTAATTTCTCTCTCTTATAGGAGTAGTTGGGCTCAGAAATGTGGAGATTCGAGCACCCTTGGCGATACCTCCCGGCTCGTCAGCCACACTCACCTGTCAATACGACTTGGAAGGCGATCCTCTCTACACAGTCAAGTGGTACAAGGGCCGAGAGGAGTTCTTCCGGTACGTTCCCAAGGAACTGCCTCATACCAGAGTCTTCCCCTTGCCTGGAGTGAACGTTGATGTGAGTGTTATTAACTGGGGAGGGGGTTACATCACTGTAATACAATATTAGCTACATTAAATTATATTGGATCTATACTGGTTAAAATACTGGATTGTCAGAGTTGCGTTAAATTTAATGTGTTTTGTAAATAGATTTTTTGAAAATAATAAGTTTTTTAATCCACCCTGCGGGATAAATAATATTCAATTTTTTTACTAAAGCAAAGTGATAATATTGTTGCCTTTGTAAAACTACCAAGCAGAGTTGTTTGTACAGTATTTTTTTAAAGGTATTCGTACTATTTTGTAGCCATTTACTTCATCTGCAAGTGCTGCTGTGAAAATCTGGATATTCAGTTTTGCATGTGAAACAGTCTTATCACATGTTTCAGTTAAAATAAAGTTATATTCCCCTTACACTGTAGTATGCATATACAGGGTGGTTAGAAAGTTATATTCCCCTTACACTGTAGTATGCATATACAGGCTGGTTATAAAGTACCTTCCCCCCAAGTAGAATAGAAATATAAGTGTATGCCTCAGAAAAGTAAGCAGTAAAATATATACAATTATTTCCCATTATAACTATATACCTGCACTGCTGAATGACGTATCGAGCCCATTCATGCATTAGTACAATAATAATTTTCCTA
The DNA here is from genome assembly GCA_035578905.1 of Stictocephala bisonia. NCBI lineage: Eukaryota > Metazoa > Arthropoda > Insecta > Hemiptera > Membracidae > Stictocephala > Stictocephala bisonia. The sequence continues at coordinate 23,536 of JAQJVL010006835.1, read as the reverse complement.
AACACACTCACCCTAAAATTATGTAATACATAGTATTAATATACATGTTTACTATATTTATATTTATGTTTTAAATTTATTTGATCACTAAAAAAATAACGGATTTTGTTGTGTATTTAATATTTTTTAATTTTAGTATTTGTTTAGCTTTAGTAATTCAAGATTAGGCAATACATAGTGAATCACTCCTATAATATAATTGCACTTATGATTTAATGAGCAACATATTTAACAAAACATACAAATTGAAGCCAGTAGATGATTAAAAAGATACTAAAATTAATTTTAATGTCTGTAGTTAAATAACCAATCAAGTAGAATTATGGTTTAATCTGTAATCAGGAATTAATCTGTCGATACTTTCTGAACTATTATAGGTGTGTTACAACTGAAGTCATTCAAGTTAAAAGTCAAGCAACACAACTGTTATCCTATATGGACTGTGGAGATCAATTTCAGTAAACCAACTTTATTATGTTCTGTACAAAGGGACTTAAATTTGAACATTAAAAAAATATATATAGTCGTAGGGTAGTAAAAATAATTTACCACTATCTCTATTTATAATATTTACATTGTCTTGTACTAAGATTCTATTAAACATCTGCCATTGATTTTTAACTTTGAGTATATATTTTGAGAAAGCTTATTCACATAGTATTTTAATTTTATTCAATCTGTCAGATTTTAACTTTAATATTGGTCTCTATAACTTACCATTACAAACTATTTATAGCTTTCAAATGAATTAATTATTGTAACTGTAACGAGTCAATGTAAATGTTTCATCTGGATGCCATATCCCAGAAGTCATAGGTACAGGAAATAATCGATAGGACATGGTTCTTAAGAACACCCTGAAGAGAATTGAAGTACGTGTCTTTAAAACCTTTTATACATATACTTATACATAGACTTCATCATCACATAGACTTTGATGAACATCATATATGTGTTCATCTGTTACATTTATACATTCATTACACCTACTCTAGCTCTAGTCTCTTTGCTGGTAATTACACACAAGCTTGTAGTTTTGTTGTCACTTTGATGAACATCATATATGTGTTCATCTGTTACATTTATATACTCAAGACACCTACTCTAGCTCTAGTCTCTTTGCTGGTAATTACACACAAAGTTGTAGTTTTATTGTCACTTTGGTGAACATCATATATGTGTTCATCTGTTACATTTATATACTCAAGACACCTACTCTAGCTCTAGTCTCTTTGCTGGTAATTACACACAAGCTTGTAGTTTTGTTGTCACTTTGATGAATATCATATATGTGTTCATCTGTTACATTTATACATTCAAGACACCTACTCTAGCTCTAGTCTCTTTGCTGGTAATTACACACAAACTTGTAGTTTTGTTGTCACTTTGATGAACATCATATATTTGTTTATCTGTTACATTTATATATTCAAGACACCTACTCTAGCTCTAGTCTATTTGCTGGTAATTACACACAAACTTGTAGTTTTGTTGTCACTTTGATGAACATCATATATGTGTTTATCTGTTACATTGATATATTCAAGACACCTACTCTAGCTCTAGTCTCTTTGCTGGTAATTACACACAAGCTTGTAGTTTTGTTGTCACTTTGATGAACATCATATATGTGTTCATCTGTTACATTTATATACTCAAGACACCTACTCTAGCTCTAGTCTCTTTGCTGGTAATTACACACAAAGTTGTAGTTTTTTTGTCACTTTGATGAACATCATATATGTGTTCATCTGTTACATTTATATACTCAAGACACCTACTCTAGCTCTAGTCTCTTTGCTGGTAATTACACACAAAGTTGTAGTTTTTTTGTCACTTTGATGAACATCATATATGTGTTCATCTGTTACATTTATATACTCAAGACACCTACTCTAGCTCTAGTCTCTTTGCTGGTAATTACACATAAGCTTGTAGTTTTGTTGTCATTTTGATAACTATGCCCTTAACCCTAATTCTCTTTTCAAATGTTTATATGTAATTGTATTCGAAGAATACTATAGTATAGTTAAAAAAAATAATTTCTGCAACATTGAACAAAACAATAGAGTTTACCCAAATCGTGGCATGAATTATTATTTATTGCAATTATCAAAATTATAGTTATTTTTTTAATTTTTAAGAATAATTTGAAAATTATTTAAATATTCTCCAGTCTAAATCGGACAAGAATGAAAATTATTCTAACTTCATCTGATTATTTAAAGATCCTACGTAATAACATTACAGACCTAGATACAAAGAAGGAAGCTTCGCCATTTTCATTTTTCTAACTGTTTCCTGTAGTTTAAGGAGTAAAAAACTTTTAAAATGAGTAAAATTGAGATTTGAACAGTTGTATTAAAAGGTGGATTGATGAACGTTGTAATACATTTTTTATGGTAAATTAAATTTATGATCTAGCAGAGATCATATAAAGTGTTTAAAAATTGCATAAAACACTACTGCAGGATACATTGGAATATTGTTTGATTGCTGTTTACAATATTTGGAGTATGGAATTAGATATTAAAATATATTAAAACATGACCGTTATGTTTAACAATCAGTATTGTTTTAAGAAAATAATTGTTTAACAAACAATTCTAATTGCAACAAGAATAAAAATTGGCATTATTCTTAATATTTCAATGACGTAACATTAACCCAATTCTCAATGACGCAATCATATAGTGTGTTTGAATAAAGCAACATAATATGACGTTTGGTATTCTGGAAAATATTTTAGGTAGTTATGTACATTTTTGAAAATTTGTTCATGATACCTAGACTGTAAGATATTGAGTCTCTTGAAGCATCGCTGAATTTCTAAAAAACGCGTCAAACACTATAAATTTGGAACGGCTTACCAATGTAATTTACACATAAGTTTTCTCAGTGTCCGCTCAGTGATTGCTATTAAACGTTACTCTATCTGGAGAAATCTAAGGTGTCCTTGTTGGATGAGGCTAGGATGTGGGATTGGTTAATGTAGAATTAAGAGAACTATCGTGCTTTAAATTATCTATACAAATAGACCGATTCTATGAGCTTAAAAATCCATCCACAAGGGATCTAAACTTTACCCTACGCTTAATTTAAGAACCCTTTCAAGAAGCAGTTGACCTTTTTAGTAAATATCTAAATAGACCATTCATAGGCATTACAGTAGACTCCTTCTGAATGTACATTTGCCCCGATCTTACGATCAGCATTAAAATAGTAATATAATCTACACCCAATTATTTTACCTTATTTTCATCCTAACATATAAGTTGAATGTCATGTACAGATCAGTGCATCCGGTCCATCCAAAGTGGTTCTGAGAGATGTTCAGAAAGCTCTCTCTGGAAGGTACAGATGTGAGGTATCTGCTGACGCACCCAACTTCGACACCAAAGTTGTTTCTACGCACATGCACGTAATACGTAAGTACAAGTACGTCCTAAGAGTACTGTCGTTATTTTAAAGTTTCAAAGATCACTTCAGACCTATGTAGAAGAGGATTACACAGTATTTATTGGGTTGACGGGTGTTGGATTTGAACCACGTGGTAGTCCATGTACAGTAGTGGAAGATTTGACTTTGGAATGTATTGACTCCTTGTGTAATTGGGTGATTCATACTAGCAAGATATTGAATAAGAAATATAGTAATTTATCACTGGTTCATAAATAGCTAGTGTAATATTTAAACTGGTTACATATTTGGGTGCGTTTGGCAAGATTTTAATCAGCTTATCATGATAACAAAGAGCTGGAACGTTAAAATGCATAACGATTTAAAACATAAGAGTTGGAAAAAGATGGAACAAGAAGTTCGACTGAGGCAAGGACTGGTCTCATGGCTAGTATTTGGTTACTTTTGGCAGAACTTATGCAACACTTTGCTCGACATTATTTAGCTAATCTTAGATTTTGACGTATTGGATATAATAGAAATAACAACAATAAACTTTTTCATAATAGCTATGAAAATATGTTTTCAGTTCAGGAAAATCCTGTAGTATTCTGGGATTTTAAAAGCAGCCAGATAAATAGCATTTAAAAATATAAAATCCTTTCTTGGTAAAGATAAAAATATAATTTGGTATATAAACTGATTGAAGCATTGCTATCACAAAAATGTTTGAAGTATTGAAGATACTTATTGAAGATGTTATTAAATTTATGTAGCTGACAATTTATTAACTTATATATGATAATAGGGTATAATATAGTGAAAGATGTAACGAAATGTATATTGCACAACTAAGTTCGAGGCCAGGAGGTTGAACTGACGTTTACGTTCAGGGCCGGTCGAAGCGTGTATGTGGGAAGGTTTCCGCTTGTTCGGGGGATGGTACGGTCACAGTCGACCGTCGGGTTAGGTTTCCGCGCCTTGGAAACCTCTGCCTGGTTGCTGTTGGACCAGTTTCGAGTGGCTGTTACCTGTTGGGGGTCTGGAGCAGTTAGGAGTTCACCCGCTTCCATTAGGTAAACCTATTTGTGGGTATTTACCTGTCTTATTGTTTCCACAGGTCACGGAGTTGGTTGAGCATAGATATGCTTGTGTATTCATGTATATTAATTTATAGTATTATTGTTAAAACTAAATACTGAGTGGTTGTACTGTTTAAAGTATTGCACTGTTTTGTTTAATTTTATTTATTAAAATGTATTACAGGTACTATAACTGAGTGAGTTGTTATTTCTTACGTTCCCGTATTAGAGGAAACTTAACATATTATTTTTCGTTTCAGATGGTGTTATAGTCAGTCTGTTTCATTTTGACTTATTTCAGACCGATACTAACGTTTTAGGTTTTTTTTATTCTAAGAGCTGGGCGTCCGAAGTAAGATATTACATATTTCTTGTGTTTGAAGTCTTTCTTTCAGGCCTGTGGTGAATTGTTAATGTAATTAATAAGTGTGTTCCAGATATAAATTTACGCAATTGGAGATTTTTTTAGAATATTTTGTTTGTTATAGGTTGTGAACAGACCCAAATACGTTTACCAAGGTTAATGAATACAATATTTTTACTTTACAGGAAATTGTGAGTAGTATAAAAACCCGTGAAATAGACTCACTTTGACCTTTGGACCCAATATGGCGGCGCAGTGGTATCAACCCACCCTCCCCCCCTCAAATTTCCCTAAAATTCCCGAATTTCCCTCAAATTTCCCTCAAATTCCCAAATTACCCTCAAATTTCCCTCAAATTCCCAAATTACCCTCAAATTTCCCTCAAATTCCCAAATTTCCCACACATTTCCCCCAAATTACCCTCAAATTTCCCTCAAATTCCCAAATTTCCCACACATTTCCCCCAAATTACCCTCAAATTTCCCTCAAATTCCCAAATTTCCCACACATTTCCCCCAAATTTCCCTCAAATTTCCCACACATTTCCCCCAAATTTCCCTCAAATTTCCCTCAAATTACCCAATTTCCCTCACTTTTCCCCCCAAATTACCCAATTTCCCTCACATTTCCCTCCAAATTACCCTCAAATTTCCCTCAAATTATCCAATTTCCCTCACATTACCCACATTTCCCCCCAAATTCCCTTGTTAGACTATATAAAATACACTTTTTTTGTCCAATATGGCGTCTTTCCCTCCCGCGCCAACTCACACCCCGTGGGAAAAGTCCCTCCCCAAAATTCCCTCATCCAAGATGGCAGTCTTTCCCTCCCAAAATTCCCTCCAAAAATTCCTCATCCAATATGGTGGACTTTATACTATAATAAATGTAAAAAGATGACAACCGGATCCAATATAGTGGTCTTTCCCTTCGGGTACTTCAGGCGACCGTCGACTACCTTCGTACACGTCGTCTGCTGGTCGGGCACGCATGCGCCCCTTGTTACTCCACTCATATATACAAACTATAACAAATTAATATTCCATACACTATAATAAAAATAATACTCTATGTGCTCGACCCGATCGTAGCGCACCTGGTGGCAAAACTTAGCGCATCCTTTCGGAAACATGGCGCCTTCGGAAGGGAAGTCCCCGTGGGAAAATTCCCTCACTCAAATTACCTCGGTATACTATACAAAATGCACTCTTAACCTTTCCCATCTCATACTATATAAAATGCAAAAGATAGTGGCCATTTACATATGTACTATATAAAATGCTTTCGTGTACTTCCGGCAACCGTCGGCTACCTTCATACACGTCGTCTGCTGGTCTGACGCACACCCAAATGCCACGCTCTGATTGGTTACCTCCCTACTTTACAAATAATATTTCTCACACGTACTGTTAGACTACTTATTTAATTTAATTTTTCTCAAATTTTAACAAATACACAGTTAACATACGCTCTTAGCTTTGGGTACTCATCCACGGCTTCCTACACTGTCACCTACCTATACTTATCTATCGAATCACAGATCATCCTCAAGCCCCTACTTAACACTCTAGGCAACCCGCAATACACTTTTTAATTAATAATTTATTCAAAAATGAAGGGACAATTCTTTTTATTTAATCTGTTTATAATTTGTAATACACTGTTATCCTATCCATTTTAATTAATTTTTTATTTTATATTAAATACACAGTTAACATACGCTCTTACCTTCACCTACCATCTACTTCTGGATACCTTCGTATTAACCCGACATCCTCTAAACCTAATACGCTAGCTTAACGCTCTTACAGTAGAGCCCTCATGCCTAACCGAACTATCCAACTGTACTTACAAAGTCTACTCGGGCTTTATCGGTCCGTTATTGGTCACAAGATTCAAATTTTCTTTCATTAACTATAACAATTTCCTATTTTCACTCACCTTTGCATGCATGTACATCTTACCTAGGTTACATTACTTACTTTCGGCTACTTTTATTATCAATTCTGTGGACTCAAATACCTCACTTCCCATCCACGTACCCATCAGCCCCCCTACATAACGAAACAAGCACACCTACCTTCACTTCCTCTCCACAAACATTCCTTCCTTTGTACCGACACTCAAGGACTAATTCACTAACATTTCACAACCTATATACTAGTTATTGGACTGCCAGTAGTGCCAGTGCACCGACAGTACATTCAGTTCTCACACAAAACATGGCTGACCTCAATATTTTTTGCTATTTTAATTGGCACCAGACGGACTGCATATCAACCACATGCTAACCCTAGAGGTCAAGTTAGTGATATAAAACAACGTTGCATTTCCTCGAGATTGTAAAATCCGACCATATCTGGTCTATTATTGAACAAAACGAAAGAATTATTGGTATTATAGTCCCGTACTTTTAAAAAAAGAGAGCAATAATAATTTATTTACACACTACGTTTTATTCAGTAAAATCAATTGATATTCTTGTTATTACCAATTATCATACGTAATACATAGAACCTTTTACAATAATTTGTGCTTTATATTTAAATTATTACGAGTAAACTTAATTTTAACAAAGTTTTATCAATTTGTTTTGTTGTAAATTCCATAATTTATAAAAATGCTAACACATTACATCGATCTTATGTGTAATAATGAGAGATCGTATATCAAAATTATACCGTATTTTCTAAAGTTTTTATAGTTTAGGTAGGATTTTAAACAATATGTATAACATTTATAACTTAATACCATATCAAATTACATTCATACACATTGAAGTCACAAAGTAAAGTTAACAACCTACATTCCCATCAACACATTACCTCCAAGTAGAGGGCTAACAACACTACACCCAATACATGTTTTCATTAAGTCACACTGAAATAGTATACTTTTACCAAGTTAAAGCATTCAGTCCCCCTTTACATACGTCCATTGACTTTAAACGAAGTATATTAACCAACAATACCTTTAAAACCTATACATGTCAAGAGACACCCTAACCTTAGTCTACCGAATTATTGTATGTTAACCAACCTAAACTTACAAATAACAATTATTATATCCACAAACACATGATAAATGAAGTGTAATAACCTCAAACACAAGGTAATTCCTCACACTTTATATACACCATAGCAATACACTATTTACTGTATTTGAGACGTTAATCGTAGAGGTATGGGTCTTGAATGAGTGTAGTCTTTGTTACTAACTAAGGCTGCTGGACCCTTTGATATATCATCTATTAAAACACAATATTAAGGAAAACTATGACATGGAACCCAAACCACATAGTATTGATTTTATTTCAAACAAACTGTCAGTTTAAAAAACATTCTAACAGAAGAGTAAATTCCATCCAAAAGTAAGAAAAAATCAAAGATACATACAAATTTCAGAAAAAGAGTCATTTTACACAAAAATGTGTTGAAACATTGTTCAAATCAAGGAAGAACTACCAACATAGTACTCTCCAAACCCCTTAAAGTTGAGTTAAAATGCACATAAATAGGGATATTTGTGTACAAAATATGTTATAATTCCCTAAAAGCATTAAAATGCAGTGTCATAACAATGATATTCACCCTAAACATTAAAAAACCCTTTAAAATACTCTTATAGAAACCTTTATAAACTTAATTTGAGCTCAAAACAACGTACAAAACTGATGTAACACTTGTAAATTAATTGTTTAACCTACATAGCTATTTAGTTGACTCCAAACATTTGACAAAGTGTAAGTACCCAATAGGAATAAATTCTCTATAATGTTCACATTTTAAGCTTGATTTTAACAAAACCTGGTGTTATTGATTCTTTGCACATTAAACAAATAAACAAATAGTTAGTTGAAACGTCTCTGTTATAGAAACCGTGGTATTAACAGTAAGAAAGTTTGGTTTCTTTTGACTATAATATACTCGATCAGAAAATGTATATACACCACTCCCAAGGACCCAAACACATGGAGAACCTACTTACTGAACACACTGCACCCTTGACAGATCACCTACATAAAATAATAAATGTACGTACATACATACATACATACATATCCATTATATAAAACCTTTGTTTGTCCACCCACATACTAATCAAACACGAATCATGTAAATTCGCCTTATAAAGTAACAATAAAATAGTTTTCATTTAATTTCCATCCATAAGCACATGTACAAACTACCTACCAAACACTAATACCCTTCCATCCAGTAGTAATACTCATGATTTACCCTACACACAGGCATCTTTACAGACCACATACCATACCGACACATAATACATTTGACAGACTCTACCTACTTAACATAAAAGACTTACCATACACTCTACATAGAAGACGTTTAATTATCCACGCGCCTACTCAAAACACAACACCTCTGATAGATAATCCACCTAACCACTACATAAAACCTTTGATTGACACTCAACAATCATGGATGACCACCTACCATACATACGTACCACACACCATAAAACCATGACTTAACAGTCAACCCGCCTACTCAAAACACAACACCTCTGATAGATAATCCACCTAACCACTACATAAAACCTATGATTGACACTCAACATTCATGGATGACCACCTACCATACATACGTACCACACACCATAAAACCATGACTTAACAGTCCACACGCCTACTCAAAACACAACACCTCTGATAGATAATCCACCTAACCACTACATAAAACCTTTGATTGACACTCAACATTCATGGATGACCACCTACCATACATACGTACCACACACCATAAAACCATGACTTAACAGTCCACACGCCTACTCAAAACACAACACCTCTGATATATAATCCACCTAACCACTACATAAAACCTATGATTGACACTCAACATTCATGGATGACCACCTACCATACATACGTACCACACACCATAAAACCATGACTTAACAGTCTACACGCCTACTCAAAACACAACACCTCTGATAGATAATCCACCTAACCACTACATAAAACCTATGATTGACACTCAACATTCATGGATGACCACCTACCATACATACGTACCACACACCATAAAACCATGACTTAACAGTCTACACGCCTACTCAAAACACAACACCTCTGATAGATAATCCACCTAACCACTACATATAACCTTTGATTGACACTCAACATTCATGGATGATCTACCTACCAAACATACGAATTGACCACATTACCAAAGCATATGAAGGACCACCTACCATACATACGTACCACACACCATAAAACCATGACTTAACAGTCCACCCGCCTACTCAAAACACAACACCTCTGATAGATAATCCACCTAACCACTACATAAAACCTTTGATTGACACTCAACATTCATGGATGATCTACCTACCAAACATACGAATTGACCACATTACCAAAGCATATGAAGGACCACCTACCATACATACGTACCACACACCATAAAATCATGACTTAACAGTCCACCCGCCTACCTCTGCACACACAATTCCTTAGGACACACCCTAAACATACCACTCATCCTACAGACAAAACTCCTAGAGAACTACCCATCCACCATAAAAACAGTATTGCTTCATTTAATCATGTTTTAAAATAACATTATTACACTGTAAGATAGGTTTAATACAGCTAAAGACCTAAAGTGTTACCTAAAATTCTGTTTTATATGAGAGCCGTTGGTGAAAAACATCCAAACTAAACATAGAAAATAAGAATCAGCTAGTAGTTTCATAGAAATTCTCCTATACAACTAAAAAATATGAGAAAAAGTTAGGTTTAAAAACAATGAACATAGACAAAGTTAGGTTTAAAAACAATGAACATAGACAAAGTTAGGTTTAAAAACAATGAACATAGAAAAAGTTAGGGGTTAAAAAAACGAACATAGAAAAAGTTAGGTTAAAAAAATTAACATAGAAAAGGTTAGGTTAAAAAAATTAACACAGAAAAAGTTAGGTTTAAAAAAATGAACACAGAAAAAGTTAGGTTAGCAAACATCCGAAAAGTTCAGTTAAAATTACCAAACTCAAAAAATAGGACATTTTTTACTTTTGTTAATTTTAACAACTTTTCGGAAAAGTAAGGATAGCAATCAACCTTTCGGTTGTTTGCTAGACTTACTTTTCTGATGTTTGCTAACCTAACTTTTTCTGTGTTCATTTTTTTTAAACTTAACTTTTTCTTTGTTAATTTTTTTAACCTAACCTTTTCTATGTTAATTTTTTCAACCTATCTTTTTCTATGTTCGTTTTTTTAACCCCTAACTTTTTCTATGTTCATTGTTTTTAAACCTAACTTTGTCTATGTTCATTGTTTTTAAACCTAACTTTGTCTTTGTTCATTGTTTTTAAACCTAACTTTTTCTCATATTTTTTAGTTGTATAGGAGAATTTCTATGAAACTATTAGCTGATTCTTATTTTCTATGTTTAGTTTGGATGTTTTCCACCAACGGCTCTCATATAAAACAGAATTTTAGGTAACACTTTAGGTCTTTAGCGTATTAAACCTATCTTACAGTGTAATAATGTTATTTTAAAACATGATTAAATGAAGCAATACTGTTTTTATGGTGGATGGGTAGTTCTCTAGGAGTTTTGTCTGTAGGATGAGTGGTATGTTTAGGGTGTGTCCTAAGGAATTGTGTGTGCAGAGGTAGGCGGGTGGACTGTTAAGTCATGATTTTATGGTGTGTGGTACGTATGTATAGTAGGTGGTCCTTCATATGCTTTGGTAATGTGGTCAATTCGTATGTTTGGTAGGTATATCATCCATGAATGTTGAGTGTCAATCAAAGGTTTTATGTAGTAGTTAGGTGGATTATCTATCAGAGGTCTTGTGTTGTGAGTAGGCGTGTGGACTGTTAAGTTATGGTTTTATGGTGTGTGGTACGTATGTATGGTAGGTGGTCCTTCATATGCTTTGGTAATGTGGTCAATTCGTATGTTTAGTAGGTAGATCATCCATGAATGTTGAGTGTCAATCAAAGGTTTTATGTAGTGGTTAGGTGGATTATCTATCAGAGGTGTTGTGTTTTGAGTAGGCGGGTGGACTGTTAAGTCATGGTTTTATGGTGTGTGGTACGTATGTATGGTAGGTGGTCCTTCATATGCTTTGGTAATGTGGTCAATTCGTATGTTTGGTAGGTAGATCATCCATGAATGTTGAGTGTCAATCAAATGTTTTATGTAGTGGTTAGGTGGATTATCTATCAGAGGTGTTGTGTTTTGAGTAGGCGTGTAGACTGTTAAGTCATGGTTTTATGGTGTGTGGTACGTATGTATGGTAGGTGGTCATCCATGAATGTTAAGTGTCAATCATAGGATTTATATAGTGGTTAGGTGGATTATCTATCAGAGGTGTTGTGTTTTGAGTAGGCGGGTGGACTGTTAAGTCATGGTTTTATGGTGTGTGGTACGTATGTATAGTAGGTGGTCATCCATGAATGTTAAGTGTCAATCATAGGATTTATATAGTGGTTAGGTGGATTATCTATCAGAGGTGTTGTGTTTTGAGTAGGCGGGTGGACTGTTAAGTCATGGTTTTATGGTGTGTGGTACGTATGTATAGTAGGTGGTCATCCATGAATGTTGAGTGTCAATCATAGGATTTATGTAGTGGTTAGGTGGACTATCTATCAGAGGTGTTGTGTTTTGAGTAGGCGTGTGGACTGTTAAGTCATGGTTTTATGGTGTGTGGTACGTATGTATGGTAGGTGGTCATCCATGAATGTTGAGTTTCAATCATAAGTTTTATGTAGTGGTTAGGTGGATTATCTATCAGAGGTGTTGTGTTTTGAGTAGGCGTGTGGACTGTTAAGTCATGGTTTTATGGTGTGTGGTACGTATGTATGGTAGGTGGTCATCCATGAATATTGAGTGTCAATCATAGGTTTTATGTAGTGGTTAGGTGGATTATCTATCAGAGATGTTGTGTTTTGAGTAGGCGGGTGGATAATCAAACGTCTTCTATGTAGAGTGTATGGTAAGTCTTTTATGTTAAGTAGGTAGAGTCTGTCAAATGTATTATGTGTCGGTATGGTATGTGGTCTGTAAAGATGCCTGTGTGTAGGGTAAATCATGAGTCTTACTACTGGATAGAAGGGTATTAGTGTTTGTTAGGTAGTTTGTACATGTGCTTATGGATGGAAATTAAATGAAAACTATTTTATTGTTACTTTATAAGGCGAATTTACATGAGTCTTGTTTGATTAGTATGTGGGTGGACAAACAAAGGTTTTATATAATGGATATGTATGTATGTATGTATGTACGTACATTTATTATTTTATGTAGGTGATCTGTCAAGGGTGCAGTGTGTTCAGTAAGTAGGTTCTCCATGTGTTTGGGTCCTTGGGAGTGGTGTATATACATTTTCTGATCGAGTATATTATAGTCAAAAGAAACCAAACTTTCTTACTGTTAATACCACGGTTTCTACAACAGAGACGTTTCAACTAACTATTTGTTTATTTGTTTAATGTGCAAAGAATCAATAGAACCAGGTTTTGTTAAAATCAAGCTTAAAATGTGAACATTATAGAGAATTTATTCCTATTGGGTACTTACACTTTGTCAAATGTTTGGAGTCAACTAAATAGCTATGTAGGTTAAACAATTAATTTACAAGTGTTACATCAGTTTTGTACGTTGTTTTGAGCTCAAATTAAGTTTATAAAGGTTTCTATAAGAGTATTTTAAAGGGTTTTTTAATGTTTAGGGTGAATATCATTGTTATGACACTGCATTTTAATGCTTTTAGGGAATTATAACATATTTTGTACACAAATATCCCTATTTATGTGCATTTTAACTCAACTTTAAGGGGTTTGGAGAGTACTATGTTGGTAGTTCTTCCTTGATTTGAACAATGTTTCAACACATTTTTGTGTAAAATGACTCTTTTTCTGAAATTTGTATGTATCTTTGATTATTTCTTACTTTTGGATGGAATTTACTCTTCTGTTAGAATGTTTTTTAAACTGACAGTTTGTTTGAAATAAAATCAATACTATGTGGTTTGGGTTCCATGTCATAGTTTTCCTTAATATTGTGTTTTAATAGATGATATATCAAAGGGTCCAGCAGCCTTAGTTAGTAACAAAGACTACACTCATTCAAGACCCATACCTCTACGATTAACGTCTCAAATACAGTAAATAGTGTATTGCTATGGTGTATATAAAGTGTGAGGAATTACCTTGTGTTTGAGGTTATTACACTTCATTTATCATGTGTTTGTGGATATAATAATTGTTATTTGTAAGTTTAGGTTGGTTAACATACAATAATTCGGTAGACTAAGGTTAGGGTGTCTCTTGACATGTATAGGTTTTAAAGGTATTGTTGGTTAATATACTTCGTTTAAAGTCAATGGACGTATGTAAAGGGGGACTGAATGCTTTAACTTGGTAAAAGTATACTATTTCAGTGTGACTTAATGAAAACATGTATTGGGTGTAGTGTTGTTAGCCCTCTACTTGGAGGTAATGTGTTGATGGGAATGTAGGTTGTTAACTTTACTTTGTGACTTCAATGTGTATGAATGTAATTTGATATGGTATTAAGCTATAAATGTTATACATATTGTTTAAAATCCTACCTAAACTATAAAAACTTTAGAAAATACGGTATAATTTTGATGTACGATCTCTCATTATTACACATAAGATCGATGTAATGTGTTAGCATTTTTATAAATTATGGAATTTACAACAAAACAAATTGATAAAACTTTGTTAAAATTAAGTTTACTCGTAATAATTTAAATATAAAGCACAAATTATTGTAAAAGGTTCTATGTATTACGTATGATAATTGGTAATAACAAGAATATCAATTGATTTTACTGAATAAAACGTAGTGTGTAAATAAATTATTATTGCTCTCTTTTTTTAAAAGTACGGGACTATAATACCAATAATTCTTTCGTTTTGTTCAATAATAGACCAGATATGGTCGGATTTTACAATCTCGAGGAAATGCAACGTTGTTTGATATCACTAACTTGACCTCTAGGGTTAGCATGTGGTTGATATGCAGTCCGTCTGGTGCCAATTAAAATAGCAAAAAATATTGAGGTCAGCCATGTTTTGTGTGAGAACTGAATGTACTGTCGGTGCACTGGCACTACTGGCAGTCCAATAACTAGTATATAGGTTGTGAAATGTTAGTGAATTAGTCCTTGAGTGTCGGTACAAAGGAAGGAATGTTTGTGGAGAGGAAGTGAAGGTAGGTGTGCTTGTTTCGTTATGTAGGGGGGCTGATGGGTACGTGAATGGGAAGTGGGGTATTTGAGTCCACAGAATTGATAATAAAAGTAGCCGAAAGTAAGTAATGTAACCTAGGTAAGATGTACATGCATGCAAAGGTGAGTGAAAATAGGAAATTGTTATAGTTAATGAAAGAAAATTTGAAGCTTGTGACCAATAACGGACCGATAAAGCCCGAGTAGACTTTGTAAGTACAGTTGGATAGTTCGGTTAGGCATGAGGGCTCTAGTGTAAGAGCGTTAAGCTAGCGTATTAGGTTTGAGGATATTGGGTTAATACGAAGGTATCCAGAAGTAGATGGTAGTTGAAGGTAAGAGCGTATGTTAACTGTGTATTTAATATAAAATAAAAAATTAATTAAAATGGATAGAATAACTGTGTATTACAAATTATAAACAGATTAAATAAAAAGAATTGTCCCTTCATTTTTTGAATAAATTATTAATTAAAAACGTGTATTGCGGGTTGCCTAGAGTGTTAAGTAGGGGCTTGAGGATGATCTGTGATTCGATAGATAAGTATAGGTAGGTGACAGTGTAGGAAGCCGTGGATGAGTACCCAAAGCTAAGAGCGTATGTTAACTGTGTATTTGTTAAAATTTGAGAAAAATTAAATTAAATAAGTAGTCTAACAGTACGTGTGAGAAATATTATTTGTAAAGTAGGGAGGTAACCAATCAGAGCGTGGCATTTGGGTGTGCGTCAGACCAGCAGACGACGTGTACGAAGGTAACCGACGGTTGCCGGAAGTACACGAAAGCATTTTATATAGTACATATGTAAATGGCCACTATCTTTTGCATTTTATATAGTATGAGATGGGAAAGGTTAAGAGTGCATTTTTATAGTATACCGAGATAATTTGAGTGAGGGAATTTTCCCACGGGGACTTCCCTTCCGAAGGCGCCATGTTTCCGAAAGGATGCGCTAAGTTTTGCCACCAGGTGCGCTACGATCGGGTCGAGCACATAGAGTATTATTTTTATTATAGTGTATGGAATATTAATTTGTTATAGTTTGTATATATGAGTGGAGTAACAAGGGGCGCATGCGTGCCCGACCAGCAGACGACGTGTACGAAGGTAGTCGACGGTCGCCGGAAGTACCCGAAGGGAAAGACCACCATATTGGATCCGGTTGTCATCTTTTTACATTTATTATAGTATAAAGTCCACCATATTGGATGAGGAATTTTTGGAGGGAATTTTGGGAGGGAAAGACTGCCATCTTGGATGAGGGAATTTTGGGGAGGGAATTTTCCCACGGGGTGTGAGTTGGCGCGGGAGTGAAAGACGCCATATTGGACAAAAAAGTTCATTTTATATAGTCTAACATGGAAAAAGACGCCATATTGGACAAAAAAGTTTATTTTATATAGTCTAACAAGGGAATTTGGGGGGAAATGTGGGTAATGTGAGGGAAATTGGGTAATTTGAGGGAAATTTGAGGGTAATTTGGAGGGAAATGTGAGGGAAATTGGGTAATTTGGGGGGAAATGTGAGGGAAATTGGGTAATTTGAGGGAAATTTGAGGGAAGTTTGGGGGAAATGTATGGAAATTGGGAAATTTGAGGGTAATTTGGGGGAAATGTGTGGGAAATTTGGGAATTTGAGGGAAATTTGAGGGAAATTTGGGGGAAATGTGTGGGAAATTTGGGAATTTGAGGGAAATTTGAGGGTAATTTGGGGGACATGTGTGGGAAATTTGGGAATTTGAGGGAAATTTGAGGGTAATTAGGGAATTTGAGGGAAAATTGGTTATTTGAGGGAAATTTGAGGGTAATTTGGGAATTTGAGGGAAATTTGAGGGAAATTCGGGAATTTGAGGGAAATTTGAGGGGGGAGGGGGGGGGTTGGTACCACTGCGCCGCTATCTTGGGTCCAAAGGTCAAAGTGAGTCTATTTCACGGGTTTTTATACTACTATTGTGTGGTTATATTTTCATAAATATTATGTTACAATAAAATATTTGTTTCCAGCAGAATATTAGTGTACAATGTATATATAACTCAATGCCAGTAATCTACGTCCTCTGCACTAACGTCCTCATACACGTGACTAACCGTGCTACGTCATCTGCACTAACGTCCTCATACACGTGACTATCCGTACTACGTCCTCTGCACTAACGTCCTCATACACGTGACTAACCGTACTACGTCTTCTGTTTAAGTCTACGCTTGATGCATTACCGTATTGATGACTTGACTGTGTAATTGAGTTTTCTTTATTTGAACAAGTTTTACTCTTAAACTAGTTAACGTGGGAGGTTGAGGAATATCTAGCCCTAATTTTACAAAAATATACGCGGTATTTTCAATATCCAATTTCCAAATATCAGATATGATAAGTTTTCTAATTCCATTACAAAATTATACATATAATATAACATTCTACTGAATAACTCAGAGCTTTAAAGTTGTTGCTCATTCAGATTAAACCCTTAATCACTAATTGTCACACAAATTATAATGCCACGAATTTCTTAAAATGCTGAGTCTCTACGACAGCTCGTATTTTACACTATATTAGCTATTGTGTACAATACGAGCTGTCATAGAGACTCAGCATTTTTAGAAATTCGTGGCATTATACAGTAATTTATTTGATGATTAGTGATTAAGGGTTTAAAATGAATGAACAACCACTTTAAAGCTCTGAGTTATTCAATAGAATGTTATCTATTGTATGTATAATTTTGTAATAGAATTAGAAAACTTATCTTATTTTTTTATAAAGTGTATGAGGACGTTAGTTCAGAGGACGTAGCACGGATAGTCACGTGTATGAGGGCGTTAGTGCAGAGGACGTAGATTCTGAACCTGACATTTACAATTACCCTGTTATGATGGATACACAGCAGGAGAAGCAGACTTTCTTTCATCCTTGGACATTTTCTGGTTTAGCATGTGAGCTTGCGGACGGTTTCTTATCGAAATTTTAACGTGCTGCGCTTGTAAACGGCTGAAACGATGACAGGAAAAAAGAATTACTTTCCCGTATACTTAACTGATACGGCTGCTATTGTGTACGAAAAAGTAGAAAGAAACTATTCACAATTTATTTGGAATCAAATAAAGGAGGATTTTACTAAAACTTTTTCTTCTTTGGAGGGTAAAGAATTATTAACAGCAAAATTAAACACTACAGTACAAATACCTTTAAAATCTGTTATATAATATAAGGTAGATGTCAAACGATTATGTGAGTTAGTGGAATCAGGTATAAGTGAAGGAAAAATTGTTAATTTTACATTAAAAGGGCTAAGTACTGGAACTTTACAACAAGTATCCTTAATGGACAACTCTTATTTAGCTAAATTAAGGGGAACATATCGAAGAGTGAAATGTCGGCCTACTTATTATGCCAACGTTTAGAGTTAGCAACACCACCTCAATAGTAGCCAGTACCACAGACGGGTAGTTACAAAGGGGAGGGTCTCGTTAAAAGACTGGACAGCATGGAAAAGACGATGCAACGATTGAACATTAAATTTAATAAGAAATTGAGGCAACAGAGATTTATCTGGAGACCGTCATCGGCAAGTTGGAGTCTTAAGGGATGAAGACTAAACGCATTACTACGAGGAAATTGGGA
The DNA here is from genome assembly GCA_035578905.1 of Stictocephala bisonia. Lineage (NCBI taxonomy): Eukaryota > Metazoa > Arthropoda > Insecta > Hemiptera > Membracidae > Stictocephala > Stictocephala bisonia. The sequence goes on along the minus strand of JAQJVL010006835.1, from coordinate 4,835 downwards.
GAAGAAAAGAAGCCTCAGCCACCAGGAAAACTACATGGATCGAAGACGAACATATGGCGGAGAAAACATCGGGAACTACGATGGCGTCAAGGGACAAGGCGATCAAGAAAAACTGTGACAACGGTGAAACAAGGCAGAACTACAACTCCAGCTTCAGAGACCAGAGGAGGGACGACAGGTTCCTACAGGACAGGGAAAGAGGAAAAAATCCAACTCCTACAAGAAACTACCGTCAGAACAACTAAGGGTACAGTCGGAGGCCACATAGTGGTTCCAGTCAAGAAATGAGAGTGATTGGCGAGAGTATGTCAGAAAAACAAGATAATAAAGGTTGCTTCAACGTGGTTCACATGAACATTTTGATAAAGAATTTAGGAAATTTATTTTAAAACCCGATATGCTTGTTTGAAAAAAAGACATTTCAATGGTTTTTAGTTTTATTCCACAGAAATTATGTATATTTAGTAATATTTTCCAGCTTTTGTTGTATAAATTGAATAACTTAATTACAAATTTCCGACTATATATATATATATATATATATATATATATATATATATATATATATATATATATATATATATATATATACATCAGAAAATCACTTATGTTCTAATTATGTGTAGACAATCTGCAAGGTGAGCCACGGATTCTATTAGAAAAAATGAGATATTCAGTCGGCGACGTCATCAAGGGGAACTGTACAGCGCCACCGAGCAGTCCCCCCGCCAACATCACGTGGGTGGTCAACGGCCATAAGGTACGAGGTGACAGTCACCATCGACATTGAGTGGTTTATAGTTTGTATGATAGAACCTGTCTCCTGGACCCCCGGCTACCTGGGACTGGCCCGGGACACCCCCCAGCACTGGCAGCCGCCTGCGGCTGTTTCCTTAATGAGTCACTTACTGGCATCACCACTAGGTGAACTAACTTTTTTCCCGGATCACAATTTTTGAATTTTTTTTCAAATATTTGAAAAGTACATAAAAAAATAAGATTAACGATATAAAACTCGATAAAAATTGAACAATATTGAGGTGGTCTGTTTATTTGTATAGTAACAATAAAGTTGGTTTTGTGTAACGATATGACGATTAAATTACATTGGAATTGACAACAATTCTAATAAAAAATTTTTAAAAAATAAAAATTTCTAATAAACATGGGTTAGAAGAAACAATCGAGTTTCACGAGAAAAATCTACGGTACCAACACTTGGAACATTGGACTTTTGCAGTGGAAGTCTGACTCATGGTGGCTAAAATATTTCTGAGAAGTAAATTATTGCAAGTTTACTGAGTTAGAATAATAAAGCCAAACACTGCGTTATTGAGTAAACATTAATATCATAGGCCATTTTACCAATGTAAATCTAAATAATTGACAAGGATTTGAAAAATAAGACTATTACTACTTTTAAGCACATTATATTTATAATTCAATCAATATTTTACAACTTTCACTTTTCACATGAACTTTAACAAAATAATCCAAAAGCACATCATATACATATCTTAAATAATAATTACAAAGCCACAATAATAGGCACAATATTTACATAATAACAATGAATACTATACAAACTTACGTAAGCAAATTTTGAAATACAATTTTAAATAGATTTTACAAGTTTGCTGTGAATAGGGCATCGATACGAAAATAATTACTTAATAAGATTATTAAGAACCCATGTACCAAATTTTATCCAAATGTTAGTGAAATACATGTCTTAAATAATAATGACAAAGGCACAATATTTACATAATAACAATGAATATTATACAAACTTACATAAGACAATTTTAAAATATACATAATGTAGATTTTACAAGTTTGCTGCGAATAGGGGGGCATCGATGTGAAAATAATTACTTAATAAGGTTATTAAGAACCCATGTACCAAATATTATCCAAATGTTAGTAAATAGAACTGGTGATCAAAATTTTACCAATTCCCCGTAAGAAAAGCATAGGACAACGTGCATACGGTAGTGAGTTTATCAAAACATAAAATGTTATGTTACTTAGGGAATTATTGTAAATAATAAAAGTTTAATTTCTTCACAACCACTTAATCAAGATAGTAATTCAAGATACTAATTTAATTGTTTTTCCACCCTCTTTTCAAAATCACTGAAGGATACTAATGGTTTTGATTTATTTTTTTCATGAATATAAATATATACATTTTCCTAGCATGGGAAAAGTTAGGAAAACCTGAATTTTTTAACCTTTAGGTCCTCATAACTTTTGAAAAAATCTGTTCATACCTGATTACACCAGAGGTGACACTCCCAAGTTGGCATCGTCATCACTGTCGATATCACTGTAATCCGAGTCACCAGGTGCGAAAGTAATAATTAATTCTTGGACACTAATGTCATCAAGTCCTTCTTCTTTCCAATCGGCCTCAATTTCTTTTTTGACGTGCTGTACACAAATTCTCCAGTTATCCGGGGTGAAAGAGTTCACTGCTTCCATGAACAAATTTTGAATATCGTTCAGCTTGAAGGTGATGTTTCGTGCAACAACAAACCGTTTCAGATTAGCCCATACGAGTTCAATCGGATTGTAGTTGCAGTGGTATGGTGGAAGTCGTACGACTTTGAACCCAAGCTGAGAGGCTTTCTTGTCGATCTCGTAACTTGTGACTTGAGGCTTGTGTAGCTTTATCAGGTTATATAACTCAGGCTTCCGCAAGTCAGGAGAGAAGGAGATATTGCGCGTTTTCAGCCATTCTTCCATTTCCCACTTCTTTGAGGCCGATGTTGGCACTTTATTTGCTATTCGAGAGTAATATGATGCATTATCCATCACAATAGTTGAACCAGCCGGAATGGATTTGAGCAGCACTTCAAAAAACCAACCTTCAAATACTTCGTGGTTCATCTCTTCATGGTAATCCACTGATTTTTTAGATGTGAAAATTAGCGGTGGTGATTTTATCCATCCGTGGAATTCCCCAGCATGACAAATTATTAATCGCTTGCCTTTTCCTAATGGAGCATTTACAGAACACCTTATGGTGTCATCAGTCCATCCAGAGTCTTTCGAAGTATTCGCATTAATCCAGGTTTCATATAAAAAAATGCACTTTTTGAAGTCTATATCTCGAATTTTTCTTAAAAACCGGCATCTGGCAAGAGCTACTGATGGTTTCTCCATTAATATTTTTCTATTGTCTAGTTTTTCCATTTGAATCCAATCTTTTTTAAAACCTTTGCCAACGTCTGTATGCAACCATTAAACAAATCAGCTTTACGTAAGCTTGTTTTAAGTTTTCGGAGGGTAGGTACTTCTTGACGTCTGTAATAGTTCAGTACATGGTTTTTGATTGCAATTTTTTGAAAATCATCCAGCTCTGTTATTATCGATTTAAAAGGCTTTTTCCTCTTCGGTGTACATAGCTTAGTAACATAATATGCCCTAGGATTGGTGTTTATTACACTCGTATCATAACTTACAGAAACGGTCGGATTTTCGTCAGAAGGTAGGCTTTGGTCCACTTCTTCAAATTCATGTTGGCTCGCTGAGGAGGCTTCATCTTCCATTGATTGTTTTAACTGCAGTCTTATGCGGCTCAAAGTTCTGGTGGAAATATTGCAAGCTGCAGACACTCTTTCAGACACCTTTTTAAGATCTAATAACGGTCCCTTGTTGTCACGTTCCCGCTCGAAGTATTGCAAAACAGATGCAATTATCGTTCTTGCCTGAGAATTGTATGCTGTCCCAGCACGCTTTTCACTTGATGGAGGCATATTCACAAAAATAAAAGTAAACAAAAAACACTAACACACAAATAGTCACATAACAAAAGATAATAGCAAAAAATATGCAATAGTAAACTCAATTGAAGAAATGCTTAATTTAAAAATTCGCTAACTAAAAAATTAAATGAAAACACAATGGCTATTTAATTTACCACGATGTTACTGTGGCCAACACTCACTTTGAACTGAAAACCACACTCACCCCTAGAAACTCGAAAGCAGTGATTAAGCATTTTTCAGAAATAGATTAGCTACCATGAGTCAGACTTCCGCTGCGAAAGTCCAATGTTCCAAGTGGTAGTACCGTTATAACGCAAAATACAGATTTTTCTCATGAAACTGGATTGTTACCTCTAATCTTTTATAAACTTAGTTTTAAAAATTATTTTATTAGAATTGTTGTCAATTCCAATGTAATTTAATCGTCATATCGTTACACAAAACCAACTATACTGTTACTATACAAATATACAGACCACCTCAATATTGTTCAATTTTTATCGAGTTTTATATCGTTTAATCTTATTTTTTATTTACTTTTAAATATTTGATAAAAATTCAAAAATTGTGATCCGGGAAAAAAAGTTAGTTCACCTAGTGGGATGCCAGTAAGTAACTCATTAAGAAACAGCCGCCGCCGGCTGCCAGTGCTGGGGGGTGTCCCAGGCCAGTCCCAGGTAGCCGAGGGTTCAGGAGATAGGTTCTATCATACAAACTATAGTAACGTATGTATAATATAGAGGGAGACTGTACCAAGCCACCGAGCAGCCCCGCGGCCAACATTACGTGGGTGGTCAACGGCCATAAGGTACGAGGTGATAATTACCCTCGACATTGAGTGGTTTAATAACGTATGTATAATATAGGGGAGACTCTACCAAGCCACCGAGCAGCCCCCCGGCCAACATCACGTGGGTGGTCAACGGCCATAAGGTACGAGGTGATAATTACCCTCGACATTGAGTGGTTTAATAACGTATGTATAATATAGAGGGGAGACTGGACCAAGCACCGAGCAGCCCCGCGGCCAACATTACGTGGGTATTCAACCCCCTAAAGGTA